>PVHP010015550.1:0-21594 GCA_004024765.1 Zapus hudsonius
CTTGGACTCCTTCACAATTCTCCACATCAAATAGACTCTCCTGCCACTGCAAAGGAATTCCAGATGCATGCACCACTTTGTGCATCTGCCTTTATGTAGGTATTGGGGAATCGAACCCAGGCTCTCAACCTTTGCAAGTAAATGCCTTTAACCACTGAGCCATCTCCCCAGCCCTCAAACAATCTCAACTGTACATGGGGGAGACCATCTGGACCCTGTACTTTTAGAAAAAATTCTAGAATTGCCCCTAAACTTGGATGGCTTCATGTCTCTAAGAAAGAATATTACAATTCTGCTTTACCTCAGGTGTTGTGAATTGATTTTAATGACCATCATAGTGCTGTGCTGTTTTCTAAAGTCCTACAGTAGATATGTGCTATTTAGTAATCAATAAACACTCTCTTAAAAATAAAATCATAACCAAATGCAAATACTTGGGCCTTGGTGTAGACAATAGACTCTTGGCATCCTATATCATCCACCACCTTAATCTTCACTGTTGAGGCCAGAAAATGCAAATGTGTCTCTCATACCCATGTGCCTGCCTCCATTTCCCGACCAACAGGCTTCCATTGCTTGTGGTGATGCTTATCCCAAGAAGGCCCTGAGCCAAGCTTGGGGCCTAAAACACAAGATGAAGCATTTACTTTCTGGTATTTTCTTTTTTCCATTTGTGTGTGTGTGTGTGTGTGTGTGTGTGTGTGTGTGTGTGTGTGTGTGTGTGTGTGTGCCTGTCACTTACATCTAGCTTATGTGGGTGCCTTGGGAATTGAATGCTGGGACAACAGGCTTGGTAAGTAAGCACCTTTAACTGCCAAGCCATATTCATAGCATCCGTTTTTGACACATTCTAACAGAAATGCAAAGGTCTTTTTTTTCTTTAACCACCATCTTGAAAAGGAATATGACCTTATAAATGGAAATTCCACTAAAGAAAAAAAAATCATCCAATCATAAAAACAAACCAGCACAAAGAACATGTAAACCAGAGCTTCCAAGGAGGCTATCTGTTCATGTTAACAGTTAAGACCTTAAAGAGTTTTCTGTTTTTCAAGCAAGCAATTATCTTTAACTGCTGAGCCATCTCTCTAGCCACCAAGTTTCCTATTTTTTCAAGTTCATCAGAAAGTAGCAAAGATAGGAGCGAGTGACAGGGAGGCTACTAAAAATAGAATCTAGGTAATCCAGAATTGTGTATATTTGTTAACCTACACTGATCTCACTCTCCGATGGAGGTTGTGTTTGTATTTTTTAGGATGCAGCGAGAGAGCTGTGGCCCATCTAACCCTACCAACCGACCGTAGGCCGATAGCTGAGATTCTGGCAAGAGAGGAGCCATCACAGTCATATCATGGAGGATCCAAATGGAATCCTGCAGAGAATGACGGGATGAACAAGGGGCCCACAGCCACAGCCATTAAATCAACACAGGATAAGCCAGTGAGACAGAAACCAAAGATCTTAGACACAAAGACCCCTAAACTCACAACCTTAAAGCAGCCTTAATACTCATCCACCACGACTCAGGGAACTATGAGGAAGAGGGGACGGAAAGATTGTAAGAGCCGTGGTGGGGGAGATTATCCAGAGGCACTGCCAGGAGAACCTGGCTGAATACTAGGCTATCTATGGTCCCCTGTCACAAGGACTGATCCAGACGACCCATGGAGGAGGTTAGCCAGTGGAGGGGGGAGGGGAGGGCAGCGGGGAATTGGTGATAATAACTCATTGTTTGCCCACTAAATGCTGTAACTCATTATGGACAATAAGTTAAAAAAAAAAAAAAGAAAGTAGCAAAGATAAAAGCTGAAAAATATTAGGCAACTTTCAATTTTATTTAGTCTGTCAAAATAAGCTCAGTGGGGCCAGGGATGCAGCTTAGTTGCTAGAGTGCTTGTCTGGCATGCACAAGTCCCTGGCTTCTGTCCCCAGCACCACATAAAACCAAGCATGTGTCCACACATATAATCCCTGCACTCAGAAGGTGGAGGCAGGAGGATCAGGAGTTTGAGAACAACCTTGGCTACACAGCAAGTTTGAGACCAGCTTGGGCTATATAACACAGTCTCCAAAAAAAAAAAAAAAAAAAAGCCTGGTGTGGTG
The DNA here is from genome assembly GCA_004024765.1 of Zapus hudsonius. NCBI lineage: Eukaryota > Metazoa > Chordata > Mammalia > Rodentia > Dipodidae > Zapus > Zapus hudsonius. The sequence continues at coordinate 2,104 of PVHP010015550.1, forward strand.
GCACATGCCTTTAATCCCAGCATTCAGGAGGCAGACGTAGGAGGATCACCATGAGTTCAAGGCCATCCTGAGACTACATAGTGAATTCCAAGTCAGCCTGGACTAGAATGAGACCCTACCTCAGGGAAAGAAAAAAAAAAAAAAGTTGCAGAAAAAAAAAAAAACTAAGCCAGGTACGGAGGTTCACTCCTATAAACCCAGTACTCAGGAGGATTACTATGAGCATGTGATACAGAGTGAGTCCCAGGTCAGTTTGGGCTGGAGTGGGGCTCTGCCTGAAAACAAACAAAAAGCAAAATATAAAAACATCGAAAGTGGGAAGTTATCAAAATATTTCTTTGGTGTGGTTTCAGATAACCCTCCAACAAAAGGGAAAAGTGAAGAGTTCTTTTTTTAAAATAGATGATAAACAATTATGCAAGTAAAAAATAATTTCTAGAACTTATAAAAAATAATTTCTTGAACTTTTGCTTGTGCACCATAGCCTCTCTTTATTTTCCACATGGAGCCCTAGTCAAGAAACATGGAGAAGCGATAGTGTGAGGACAACCTGAGCCCAGAGCCCCTTGCACACCTCCAATGTCATTCCCAAGAGGGTTTCTGCAAACATACATACCTCTGGGAAACACTGACACTCCACAATATATGGCAGACTTTCCCAAACACATGGAAAAAATGTATTTTCACAGGTTAAAAGTGTTCCTCATTTACATTTTATTTTCATTCATTCATTCATTTAATTTGCAAGAAGAGAGAGAGAGAGAGAGAGAGAGAGAGAGAGAGAGAGAGAGAGAGAGAGAGAGAATGGGTGTACCAGGTCCTCCTGCACCTACAAAGGATCTCTAGATGCATGCACAACTTTGTACATCTGGCTTATGTGGGTACTGGGGAATCAAACCTGAGGCATCAGGCAAGTGCCTTTAACTGCTGAGCCATCTCTCCAGCCCTTGTTTTGTTTTTTGTGACAGTCTCACTGGTTCAGGCTGTCCTCAAACTCCCTATGTAGCTGAGAATGACCTTGACCTCATCTTCCTGCCTGCACTTGACCAAGTGCTAGAATTATAAACATTGATACTGCTCCTGGATCATTCCTTATTCAAGGAGTGAGTACTGCCTTGTGAGATTTTCAGGGAGAAGGGATGAGACAGGACCTCATTCTATAATCCAGACTGGCCTAGAAGTCACAACAATCCTCCTGCTAGGCCCCCTGAGTGCTGGGATTATAGGCATGAGCCATGATCCCTCGGATTCTGCTTGGTTTTTTTTGTTTGTTTTGTTTTGTTTTGTTTTAAAGACAGTCTCATGTATTCTAGGAACAGCAGATGACCTTTGGACTTAGACTCTTCTGCTCTTTTTGTGTCTATGTATGTGTGGGTGCCTGCAGAGGCCATGGGTGATGTCAAGTGTCTTCACTCTCAATTGCTCCCCACTTTATTTTTTACTATGGTAAGGTCTCTCACTTGAACCCAGAGCTGGCTGATTCTACCCTAGCTAGCCAAGTTGTCCCCGGGAATCCTCTGTCTCTGCCTCTAGTGAAGAGAGTGTGGCCGCCACACCTGCCTGGCATTTACATGAGTGCTGGGGATCTGAGCTCCCATCTTCACACTTCTAAGGCAAGAGCTTTATCCACTGAGCACATCTACCCACACTCTCTTGCCCTTTTGGTTTTTTCAAGGTAAGGTCTCACTCTAGCCTAGGCTGACGGGAACTCATGCTATAGCGCCAGACTGGCCTTAAACTGCAATCCTCTTCCTTGGTCTCTAAGTGTTGGAACTAGAGGCGGGCACCACCAATCCTGCTTCCCCTCTGGACTGCTGGAATTACAGGTCTGTGGCACCACCCAGTTTTTGGGGTGCTGGGGATCAAACCCAGAGCTTCCATATACTAGCAAGCACTCTACCAAATAAGCTACATCCCTAGCCTTGGAGTTCTTTTTCGATGTCTGACTCCTGGTACCACTTATCTGATAATAAGAGCTCTAAGACCTCAGCAAGGAGCAGAGATAATTAACTGAAAAACTAAAATAAGAAGCATTCTTAAAAATGTATGCAATATTTTGGGGCTGTAAAGAGTCATATTGTGTGCTAATAGCTTATTCCTCATTGTACAGATTGAAATACAACCCATATTTGAATGTCACCTAGGCACATCATGTTTTCTCTGGCATTAAAACAAGTCTGGGAAGTCTTTGGCATCAAATCATCCCATTGGGCACCATCTCCAATCCCTCCTGCTGAGACTCACACATCAGATATCAAAGAAAACACCTAAGTAGGTCGGCCTGTAGGGAGGTCAGCACTGACCAGCAGAGCCACATTCCTTGGCTCAGAACACAGCTCTATCTAAGGACACCTTCCCTGAGCCCACATCCACCTCCCTTCCCAGCAGGCTGTCTTCTGCTTTAGTGACCTGCCCCCATTCTAGCTTCCCTGAACACCAAGGCTAGAATCCTGTCTTTTATTTCCCCTTAGGTAATATAGTAGAGCAGATAACTAACCTGAAAAGATGGTGGCTGTCAATCACAACATGCCTATCTCACAAATTCACGTGATGGTCTCAGTTGATTACAGGAATTGGAAAATGTTTAACAACAGGCTCTCTGGGAAAAGAGCCCAGATTTGTGGCATCTGCCTGTTTTCATAGTATTAGTACTCCAACCATGACAGATTTCCAGCTACCAGCTTGATGTGACTCGTTCACTAAATACAACAATTAGCTCACGGAAGCCAGTACAACAGTAGATGTGGAGAAGCCAAACCAAAACCACAGTGTAAAAAAAAAAAAGTATTTGTGTTAAATCTGAATATATAAGATTAGCAAAGAAAAAGAAAAGTACAAGTGCCTCAAAGTTTGTTTTTAAACTGTGGGTACAGATACTAGCTAGCAAGCTTTATTTACATCATTATACTATGTTAGTTAAAGAAATAAATTGTTCACCTAATAAACAGTGTCCACATACTGTCCTAACTAGGGCTTCTGAGAGGAAAAGAGATGATGATTAATAATTACATAAAACAATAGGAGTAAACCAGGACTGTGTTAGTCAAACCAGGACATGACTTCTTAATTGCTTTAGGTGTGCTAATAGTAACTTCTTGCCAAAGGGCTCCTGAAGCAGGTTCATTACTTAATGGCAAAAGCAAACAATGTGTTTAATTCATGCCCATATATTCATCCAGCCTGGCAGGTAAGCACCTGGGCACCATCAGTGATTACTGTGTCTCCACAGAGCCAAACCTGAGTAAGAGATTAAACTCACTGCAGTGAATGACCCAAGGACCTACAGGTGCAACCAAGGGCTGGAATAGGTGTTATACCAGATGAAGGGGAGGTGGGGATGATCCTAGGGGAACATTACAGGCAGATAGAAAGGGCAGCTGAGCAGGGGTTTCAAAGCAAAGACCTACACCTCTGGAGAAGGATGACAGGGAGTGAAAGAAATGGGTTGAGCCACTAAATGGAAGTGGATTTGGGGAGAAAGCTAGTGCCAAAGAAATGTTTCTGGGGCTGGAGAGATGGCTCAGCAGTTAAGGTACTTGCCTTCAAAGTCTAGAGACCAAGGTTCGATTCCCCAATACCCTCATAAAGCCAAGATACACAGAGTGACACATGCATCTGGAATCCCTGATGCAACCATTCTCTCTCTCTCTCTCTCTCTCTGCAAATAAATTTTTTAAGTATATCTGGAAGACAATACTGAGGCATTAGCAGAGGTGGGAGCAAGGAAATGAAAAGGTTTGCTCAATTTTCTATAACTGACATGTGTGTGAGCGGAGGATTTATGATTTTTACACATTACTTAAGATGCTTTAATCTTAAAGAAAACAGGCCCTGGGCTGGAGAGATGGCTCAGTGGTTAAAGTGCTTGCCTCCAAAACCCAACGACTAGCGTTCGATTCCCCAGTGCCCACATAAAGCTAGATGCACAAAGTGGCCCATGCATCTGGAGTTCATTTACAGCAGCTGGGGGCCCTGTTGTGCCCACTCATATATTCTGCCTCTCTCCTTGAAAATAAATAAAAATATTTTTGAAAAAGGAATCATACCCTTAATGCAGAAGAACTTGGGATGACGTTAAGCATTGCACTCATCACATTGAAATATACTGGTTTCTTGACAAACCTGTTACAGTCTTGAATGCAGCCGCTGCAGTTTCCGTCTTTGAGGTAGCATGCTGCTCTATTGGAATATAAGATACTCAGGTCCTCTGCGCTTTCACTTCCTAAAATCACAGCGAATTTAAAATGCATTAGCAAAAGCACACTTCGCCCGGATTGCAGGACTGCAGCCTGGGCCCCGCGCTCCCCCGGTCGGTCCTCAGGGCCGTCTCCGGTTCCCACGCCGAGGAAGTAATACGGGCGTTCGGCCGGGTCGGGCCGGGCCGGGGCTTCCTACCTGCCGGCTCCAGCCGCGCGATGGCCGCCGAGTATTTGGCGGCCGCCTCCGCGAAGCGGCCGCCCTTGAACAGCTCGTTGCCCTGGCTCCTGAGGCAGCCGGGGCTCGGCGGGGCGGCGGGGGGCGCGCCGGCCGATGCGGGCTCCGAGGCGGTGGTCGGCGGCCCGGACCGCTGGTCCGCGCCGGCCCCGGGCGCCCGGCCCCGCCGCGGCGCGCCCTTCACCGGCCGCCGGCCGCCCTCGCCACGGCCCAGCAGCTTCCTCTGAATGTTGCCCATGGCGCGCGGGGCCGCTGCGGGAAGAGGGTGCGGGAGGTGAGGACATCGCCCGGACACGCGACGGCCGCAGGCAGAGCCAGCGAACGAGCGGAGAGGCCCGGCCCGACCCGGCCCGCAGACCACGCCCCCGGTCCGCCCCGGACACGCCCCCGGTCCGCCCGGACACGCCCCCACGCGACTCTTAAAACGCTGAAACCCCTTCCTTCACTAGACTACACCTGTCCAGGTAGGTAAGATCTGTATTTACTGTTTAGGAATGAATGGATAGATGAATGAATGAAGTTACCAGGATGATCTGATTCACCAAAAAGTAAGGCACCCTTTCAGTATTTTAAAAAAAAATTGGAGAAAACAGTCATTTGAAAGTAAAATATAGTCAAAATGATCTTTAATTCACTTCAAAATGAATTTAGCATTCAAATAAAACAGACATCTAGTTCTGACGTTAAAAAGAACCTCAAAAATAGCAAGTGTTGGGGGCATTGGGGAATTGGGGATAACAACTCATTGTTTGCCCACTAAATAATGTAACTCATTATGGACAATAAAAAAAAAATAGCAAGTGTTTCGTTCATGGCCAACCACAGTGGCATCTGCCTATAATCTCAGCACTCCAGGCAGAGGCAGGAAGATGTGGAAAGTTCGAGACAAGCCTGGATTTCATGAAGGAGAACTGTCTCAAAAAACAAAGAACAGGCCTGGTGTGGTGGTGCATGTCTTTAATTCCAGCCACTCGAGAGACAGAGGTAGGAGGATCACTGTGAGGTTAGCCTGGGCTAGATCGAGACCCTACCTCAAAACCAAAAAAGAAAACCCCCCAAAGAACAATCATACAAAACCAATACCAGTAAAAATTTCACTAAATGCATTATTCAAACTAAAAACTTCTTTGAATTTGATTCAAAGTTTCAGGAATTATTAACTTGAATTTTCAAATGTAAAAATAATGTATAGTTTAATGGTTTATTGTATAGTTTAATTAATGCATAGTTTTAATAGTTTAATTAAACTAAGCATGCCAAAGCACTATTAGAAACAGATTTCTAAGAGGTGTCTTAATTTCTAATCTAATTTTCCATGACTAAATTTTCCATCCTCTTTCATGAATGATAAGGCCAAGATCTGAAGGGCAACAGAGAAAACCACAATTATCAAAATTAAGTGAAAGCCAGTGGATGACGTTCACCTTTCCACAAGCAAAGAGTCTATTAATTAACATATTAATTAACAGGGGGTTTATGAGACATGGTCTCATAGTGTAGTCTAGGTATCTCTGAAACTCAGTCTCCAAGTGCTGTGGATTATGGGTGTGAGCCACCATGCTTGGCTAGACCAGTTTTCAAAGCAACAGGATAATGAGAATATCCATTCTGAATCACCAAACAAAAGAAGCTCAATTATTTGACAATAGAAAAGATTTTATTATAAAAATAATCATCAGATTAGACCTCATAGGAACATTACAGCAAGGCTCCTTTCCACTGGAATCTACTACTCAAGTCCTCACCCTGAGGGCTGCCCAATGGAAGAACAGACAGAAAAAGAACATTAACAGGAAGTGGGAAGGAAAGGATCCAGGCACCACAGCTGAAGGTGGTCACAAAGGAGTTTGTCCACAAAACACCTGTCTTGCTCTCCTGGTGGTCTGCACATAGTAAGGATTCCTCCAACCTTTTCTGACTTGTTTTTATCTCATCAGCCTGTAAACCTGTACAATGAACTTCATGAACCACCTTCATATCTCATTTACTAAAGAGAAGTTCTTTTTAAAAATATTTTTATTGATTTGTGAGAGAAAGAAATAGGCAGATATAGAGAGGATGGGTACACTAGGGCCTCCTGCCCCTCCCTGCAAATGAACTCCAGATGCATGCACCACAGACCATGTTGTACGCCTTTAACAATGACTCGTCTCTCCAGCCCTTTATCAATCTCTTGCTAGGCGTGGTGGCATACAACTTTGATCCCAGCACTTGGGAGGCCAAGGTAGGAGGATCGCTGTAAATTTGAGGCCAGCCTGAGATTACATAGTGAATTCCAGGTCAGCCTACCCGGAAAAACAAAAAATAACAAACAAAAAGAGTTTACTCTTGACAATGAAAAGTACTTTTTCCTCCCATTTGACCAATTTGGTAGGAGAAAAAAATGACAAAAAAGTTTTTATTTTTATAGTATAGTAAAAAAGTCATTATTTATGTTTCAGTAGTTATTTGTCTATTTATATTCTTTGCTCATTTTTATAATGACTTTTTAAAATGTTTTTTCATAAAAATTGTTATAAGGCTATCAGCCCTTTGCCATTTTCCTAGTTTATAGTTTGCCTTTTAGGTTTACGTTGCCTAACATAAATGAATTTCATATATGTTCAGAATTATTATCTTTCTCTTTAGGGTTTGTATATTGTCTAGGTTTTAGAATTCCTTGCCTTCCACCTCCTAATCCTCCCAATTCTAGGGCAAGAGAAATATTTATATTCTATTCTTCTGTTTGTGAGTGACTTTAATTTTATTATATTTCACTTTTAGGTGGGGAATAAGCAATAATTCTATAAGGGAAGCTCAAAAGCAATCATTCATTCTAAGAGGAAAGTAATTAGGCTCACCTCAGCCAGGTTACATTGCTGGATGACATCTAAAAAGAGGACCCTGGCCGTGTTTGGAAGCTCATGCTTTTAATTCCAGCACTTGGGAGCTAAGGTAGAGGGATTGCTGTGAATTCAAGGCCAGCTTGAGCTACAGAATGAGTTCCAGGTTAGCCTGGGCTAGAGCAAAACCCTGCCTCAAAAAAAAAAAAATTAAAAAGGTCCCTGAACTTTGGATATGTGAGAAGCAATCCAAATTGCTTTTAGGAAAATAAAGTCACAGTCTAGAAGGGCGTTAGCATTAGAATTTTGCATGTGATTCCTTATCCGGGGATATTCTAAGAAAGAATTCTTCCTCATTATGGGATATGTTCCAGGAAGTTTTGAGGATCATGGAAAAATGTAGCAATTAGTGTTTAGTAATCTTGGCAGCTATCCCCACTCCTTTACAAGCTGGGGTGGCTGGCCCAGTTCATCCAGATGGAGTTTAATAGAAGCAATGGAAGTCAGTTTAGTTTAGCACCTGGCAACTCCTGAGCTCCGATTGGCAGGTGCCTAGAAAAGGCAGGTGCTGGACTTTCTTCACCTGTCCTTCCACCCATCCTGGGTGTGCCAAAGCCTCTAGCCACTACAAATGAACTCCAGATGCATACCCAACTTTGTGCATATGGCTTTACTGTGGTTACTGGGTAGTTAGGCTCTGCAGGCAGGGGCCTTAACTGCTGAGCCATCTCTCCAGCTCAGAGGTGGGGGACAGGGAGGGGAACAATCTTAAAATTCATTTGAAGCTAGGCATAGTGGTGCATACCTTTGATCCCAGCACTCAGGAGGCCAAGGTAGGAGGATCGCTGTGAGTTTGAGGCTAGTCTGAGACTACATAGTGAATTCTAGGTCAGCCTGGGCTAGAGCTGTCTTAAAAAAACAAACAAAAATATTCATTTGGAAGCACAAAAGACCTCAGATAGCCAAAGAAACCCTGAGCAAAAAAAATATTGTGGCAAGTATTACCATACCTAATTTTATGCTGCATTACAAAGCCAAAAGTAACAAAAACACAACATATGTAAATCAATGGAACACTGCTAAGCATGGTGGTGCACCGCTTTAATCCCAGAACTCAGGAAGCTGAGTTAGGAGGATCCCTGTGAATTCAAGGCTAGCCTAGAGCTACAGAGTGAATTCCAGATCAGTCTGGGCTAGAGTGAGACCATACCTTGAAAAAAGAGAAGTACAGAAGATCCTGACAACCCCCACAGCTACAGCTTCCTGAGTTTTGATAATTTTTTAAAAATAAATTTTATATATCTATTTGGGAAGAAGGGTTCTAGTTTTAACAATGATGGGTCATTGTAAAGACCATAGCAGTCCAATGGTATGGTCTTCAATATATGTTCAGTTTATAAGAATCCTTAAGGCATCTGTGAGCATTAAAAATGGATAGATACCAAATTATATGTGTTAAGAACATTGCATGGTGATATTTAGCATGAAACCTACATATAAAACCATATTCTTGAAATTTTCATCTAGTAACCACTTACAGTATACAGACTTCAAAGTCACATAGATCTGGGGCCATGTAACTTACAACCTGTGAAAAGGTGACAAGTAACTTAACTCTCTAAATTTCTATTGCTTCATCTTAACCAAGTAGGCATGATGGTGCAACCTCTAATCCCAGCACTCAGGAGGCTGAGGCAGGAAGATTGCCAGGGTTTGAAGATCTGTTATATAGCAAATTCCTCTTAATTGAAATACTCCCTCCTGAAGAAGGGGAGGGAATGAAGAGGTAAACAAGTATAGAATTTAAAGGTCACATGACCACTTCCCCAAGGTCATAGGAACAGTAAACAACTACTGAGGGGCAGATTCTGAAAGGTGGTGTGTAGCAATTTTCTCTGAATCCTAACATCCCTCCTGGGGGGAGGGGAAGACTCTTGAGACTCTAGAGGTCAAGTCTGGGGTTTTAAAAGGCTTCAAGCCTCCTCCCTAAGGTTGTAAAAAGGACAAACAACTGCTTGGGAAGAGGCTCTGGAGCAGCCCAGTTGCCTGCCGGTCATGCAGTGTGCTCTAGAGATGAGCTTCCATGAGTTGTTGCCTGTGCTGGGTGGCTGCCTTTGAGTCACCCACGCTCTCATAAGCTACCCCTCACCCTGCTCTGGAATTCCAATAAACTCATGGGCTTAACCATAACTGGTGATGGTGCAGTTGTACTTTGGCCAGTTGTCTGAGCTCTATCTGGGGTGAACAGGCATGTGTTCATGTCTCCCCAAGGAAAAGGTTTCATGCAACAAGACCCTATCTCAAGGAAAAAAAAAGGTATGTAAGTATGTGTAATTATAATTTCCTTGAGGATTACGTATATAAAACACATCCATAGATAGTTCAACTGTTCATGCTCTCATTCTCTCTCTCTCTCTCTCTCTCTCTCACACCTCACACCACACCAATACTAATACTAATGACAAAGGAAGTTCTAGTTAAAATGAAATAAATACAGTGTATTCTTGTTTTTCTCGCTTTCTAACCCAAAACTGTCCATCAAAAATTCCATGGAGGGGCTAGAGAGATGGCTCAGTGATTAAGGTGTTTGCTTTACCTTGGTTGGATTCCCCAGTACCCACATAAAACCCGATGCACATGGTGGTGCATGCATCTGCAGTTTGTTTGCAGGGGCTAGAGGCCCTAGTACTCCCATTCTTTCTCTTTCTCTCTCCCTCTCCCTTTCCTCTTTCTCTGTTTGCAAATAAATAAAATATTTTTTAAATTCCAAGGTAGGACTGGAGAGATGGCTCAGCAGTTAAGGCACTTACTTGCAAAGCCTTATGGCCTGGATTTGATTCCCTACTACTCATGTAAAACCAGATGCGCAAAGTGTCACATGCATCTAGAGTTCATTTATAGCAAGAGTCCCTGGTATATCCATTCTCTCTCTTTTTTCTCTCTCTCCTTGTAAATAAATAATTTCATAGTGAGCAAAAAAATAATCCTTCAGAAATGAAATTAAAATAAAGATACCCTCAATGAAAAAAATCTAAGAGAATTCATTTCCAGCAAATCTTTGTTATTGTTTTGAAATTTTTTTTGTGTGTGGGGGAGCAGTACTAGCAAGTGAACCCAAGGCCTTCCTCATTCTAGGCAAGTGTTCTGCAACTGAGGTATATCTTCAGCCCTTTAATTTTTGAGACAAAGTTTTTTTAAGTTTCCCAGGCTAGCCTTGAACTTGCTCTGTTGCCAAAGTATGTCTTAAAATTATAGTCCTCCCACCTCAGCCTCCTTAATAGATGGAATTACAGGCTTGTTCCACGAGGACTAACTTTGTTCTGTTTTCTGAGACAGGGTTTAGCCACAAAAACTGGGCTGGCCTTGAACTTGTGGCCATCCTCTTGCCTCAGCCTCCAAGTGCTGAAATTATAGGCAGTAAACCACCACACCTGGCTTATTTTTGGTTGTTTGTTTTTGGCAGGTCTTCTTTAAAGGAAATACTAATGGAAGTCCTTCACATATAAGGAAATAAGTACCAGGAAGAAACCTGGAACATCAAGAACAAAAGAAGTACAAAAGGGCTGGAGAGATGGCTCAGCAGTTAAGGCGCTTGCCTTCAGCGCCTAAGGTCCCAGGTTCAATTCTCCAGTACCCACATATGCCAGACCCACAAGATGGTGGCCCTGGTGCGCTTGCTCTCTCTTTCCTCTGTATCTCTCTGCTTGAAAATGAATAAATTTTTTTTAAAAATTAAAAAAAAGAAGTACAAAAAAGAGATAAATATCTCAGTAAGATAGACTGTTTCCCTCAAATTCTTTAACATGTATAACAAAGTTGATGGTAAAAATAATTTTGTTTAATGGTGTTTTCAATGAAATGGATGCAACATATATTACAACTACAACACTGAAAAGGAGGAAGCTGAAGGAATCACATGGGGGCAGGTATTTGTATTGAAGTTGTGAAATGTAGAATGTGAAAGTTAAGCATGTGTATTTAAAATCCCAGAGTGACCACTAAAAAATGTACAAATAGGTGTTTTAAAAGCTCACAAAACAAATTAAAATAAAAAGATAATGTTCGAATACCCCCCAAAAAGCATGAACATTGAACTAGTGGGGACAGGGAAGCACAAAAAAACAACAGACTGAAGACTCAAAAAGCATTTGGGGAAAAGAAATGCAACATGAGACTTGTATATCCTTGATATTTCCAAGGAAAAATGCTCAAGATTTCTTAATTTGTTGGTGTCTTTTTCTGAGTAAAGCATGAGCATCAGACAAGCCAATACAAAAGCCAGAAGTTCTACCTCAGTCCACTGCAGGCAACTGCCATCAAGAAAAGATCATCTGAAACATCTTTAAGAGACTGCATTACTCAGTTACTAACCTGTCAGACTTCCTAGACAACGACACTGGCTTTTCTAGCTTTCCTCAGGTGGAATTTGTTCATGATTTCAATAATTTTATGACAGGAATTATAAACCATGGCACATGTGATCCATACACACAATATTTCAGATAAACTCAAATTGCTGTATGTGAAACATTGCCTTCATAAAGTTACTTTTAATAAAAAAATATCTATTTAGAGCCCTATGGTGGTGTTGCGGTCAGCATTCTAGTTGCTGCGCAGAAAGAACCCAAACAAAAGTGGCTTGTGGAGGAATGGGTTTATTAGGCTTACGGACTCAAGGGGAGACTCCATCCTGGCAGGGAAAACGATGGCATGAGCAGAAGGCTGGACATCATCTCTGCCACAGCACTGCAAACAGCAGCAGGAAGGTGTGCCAAACACTGGCAAGGGGAAGCTGGCTTATAACCCCATAAGCCCACCCCTGACGACACAGCTTCATCGAGGTTGTAAAACCCAAACTGCCATCAGCTGAGGATCGATCTATCAGAACACATTCATTTGTTTGTGGGGGACACCTGGATCAAACCATGACAGTCCGCCCCTGGCCCCCACAAACTAATAATCATACATGATGTAAATACAATGCATTCAGCTCAACTCTTAAGTCCCCACAGCTTTCAACTGAGCCATAATATCAACAATAAACCCGTAATGGCACAGAACATTCACAATGCAAAACATGAGGCACAGCAAAAACAGATTGACCAATACAATACAAGATTTTAAACAAACAGGGCACCATCAATCTCTAACTCCAAGTTCAATGATTCTAACCAATAACACAAGTCTCTTGGAGATTCAATTCCGCCCCTCCACCTCAGCTACTCACAGTCCGGGAAAACTTCATCCGGTGCTGGCAGCTCGCCTTGGCACCCATCCATAGTCCTGGAATTCACTGGGTCTCCATTGCAACCCACAGTTCATCCTCATGACTCCATCGGGCTCCATGCAGGCAACCTTGCACACCTGCTTCACACGCCGATGGCCATTTTTCAAAAACAAATCTGTGTTGCAAATCCAATGACCCTCTCTTTCTAACCAATCTCCATTCCACAGAACCAGGTGGGCTATCAATTTGTTAATCCAGGGGGGATCAAAGCATTCAGGCCCCTTACTTCAAAGAGTCCACATTCTTCCTATTGTTCTAATGCAGACCAGCTGGCCCAATCTCAGTGGTTGTCATCTCTCAAACAATTGCAGGCTTTCTGTGCCATCTCCATCTGCTCACACCAGTCCATCTTTACGTAAAACAACCCTGCACAGGTTTCCAGGACACAGGCAGGCAGAATGCAGCAAGCCTCGCATGCAAACTGCTTCTGGCACAGTCCACCCAACCCCCCCAAAAACAAATCAAAGACCTAAACTAGTGAAGAGACATACTCTGTTCTTGGATTAGAAAATTCCATATGGTTAAAATGTCAGCCGGGCATGGTGGTGCACGCCTTTAATCCCAGCACTCGGGAGGCAGAGGTAGGAGGATAACAGTTTGAGGCCACCCTGAGACTGCATAGTGAATTCCAGGTCAGCCTGGGCTAGAGTGAGACCCTACCTTGAAAAACCAAAAAAACATACAAAAAAAAAAAAAAAAAAACCAAGCCGGGTGTGGTGGCGCACGCCTTTAATCCCAGCACTCGGGAGGCAGAGGTAGGAGGATTGCCGTGAGTTCAAGGCCACCCTGAGACTACAGAGTGAATTCCAGGTCAGCCTGGGCTAGAGTGAGACCCTACCTCGAAAAACCAAAAAAAAAATAATAATAATAATAATAAAATAAATAAAATGTCATCCCCCGCTCCACCAACTGATCTATAAATTTGATGTAATTCCAGTCAAATTCCCAGAATAATTTTTACATAAAGAAACAATAATTTTACTGCTTCATGTTTGCCATACTATTATTACACTTGACTACACAAAATAGTAATATATAACAAAATGATTTGTGAAAATAATGATCATGTGTGTGTAGTTAAGAGATTTTAAGTGATAAAAATATACTGAATATTAAGAGAAATTGGAGGAATTCTGGGCATGGTGGCTCACATCTATACTCCCAAACACTTGGGAGGATGAGGCAAGAATATTGCTGAGAACTCCAGACCAGCCTGGGAAAGTGCGAGACCCTGTCTCAAAGCAACAACAATAAACTACACAAAAATATATACAAGGCAAGAGAACTAGGATGTCCAGACTATTTTGTAAGTAAAGAGTCAAACTGAAAGGATCACACAACCTGATTGTAGAGCTAGTATAAATATATTCATTAAGATGGTGTGGCATTGATGAAACGATGACACTTAAGTCCACAGAACAGAATGGCACTGAAAGTGAGATTCCACTGGCCACACAAATATGACCAACTTATTTTTTACATGGATCAAAGATGATTCAAAAGAATAGGAAGTTTTCAATAAGTGATTTGGAACACATAGCCATTCAAATGCAAAAAAAGAAGAAATTTGATCTAAATCTCCATTTTATATAAAAATCAACTCACGATTGATAAATATATAAATGTAAAATACAGGGTTGGGAAGATGGCTCAGTAGTTAGAGGCACTTGTTTGCAAAGCCTGCCAGCCCTTGTTTGATTCCCCAGTATTCTCATAAAGCCAGGTACACAAAGTAGCACATGTGTCTGAAATTGGTTTCATTGGCAAGAGGCCCTGGCATGCCCCATGCCCATATTCATTCAGTTATTCATTCATTTTTCTCTCTTTCCTTGCAAATAAGTAAAATTTTTTAAAATATAAAATGTTGAAAAGGAAATGTTCATGGCTTTGTTAAAAGGATGAAAAAGCACTCTATAGGCAGGGGAAAATATTTGCAAATAAGAACTGGGTAAGAGCCCCAGCACTCGGGAGGTAGAGGCAGGAAATCAGGAATTCAAGGTCATTCTTGTCTACATAGGCCAGGCTGCAATTCATGAGTCTCTGTCACAGAACAAAACAAAATAAAACAAACAAACAACAACAACAAAAAGAACCAGGCAAATAAAAACAATTAAAATTAATGGAACAGGGCCAGAGAGGTTACTTAGCTGTTAGGGCACTTGCCTACAAAGCCTAATGACTGGGGTTTGATTCCCCAGTACCCACATAAAGTCAGCTGCACAAAGTAGCACATGTATCTGGAGTTCATTTGCATTGGCTAGATGCCCTGACATACCCATTATCTCTCTTTCTCTGCTTACAACTAAATGAAATAATTAAAAAATATTAGTGGACTAAGAGCTGGAAGATGGGTGGCTCAATAGGTAAGAGTACTTGCCATTCATCACTGTGGTAGTTTGAATAATGTCCCCCAATAGAATTTATTATAATTGTGTTTATTAAATTGTTAATTGTCTCCAGACTTCTGGCTGGAGGAAGTGTCACTTTGGCCTAGCCTCCTGGAGACTGGCCCTTTCTAATTTGGATGCAAAATACTAGGGATAGATATGCAAAAGAAAAGCTGGTCTGGCAGTTCTGAATTTTTGTGAATTACAGTATGACAGTGTGCTTGCTTGCTTGCTTCTGGAGATGCTTTTTCTCTCTCTGCTTGCTTCTATAAAAGGGAACCAACCTTTCCTTAACTTCCCCTGGATATGTTCAATAAATACTTTCTTCCCTAAATCGTGCCTGGTTTGGAGATTCAGCCCAGCACCATGTGGCTGACTACAACAGATTTGGTACCACAGTGTGGGGTGATTTGCTGAGATGAATCTGACCATGTGGATTTTGATCTTCTGGAACTTGTGTGCTAGAGGAATGGACATGGACTTGGTACTTGCAACTGAAGATGCCTTCCAGAGCAGTAAGCCAAGTTTTATACACTATTCTGATGAGAATTTGGAAATGGCTCAGTACAGAGAGAATTGCATTTGGAGGCTTGGCTTGTGAACTTTCTAAGGGGAAGTTGAGACTGCAGAAAACTTTAATAGAAATATATGCCTGGGCCAAGGTGTGGATGCGTCCTACTGCCCATGCCCAGTATTAAGAAATGGAATGTGTGCTTGGCTACGGATATGGGACTGAGATTTAAGATTTGAAGTTAGAAAGACCTCAAAGCAAGTTTAACTTACTGGCCCAGAGACTAGCTTTTGACTATGGCCCAACTGCTTTACATTGAATAAATGGAGAAATGCCTGAGGTGTTTCCACCCAGGAAGGACAGAAAGATGGACTGTGCAAACTCTTTGGAAAGGGAATCGCTGAAAGAAAGGAATCTACTCTTCAAGGGCACGTTTATTTTGTCCCTGAATTAACAACATGGCTGTGTCCTGCATACCTGGTATTGCTTTTGGAAGCATGAGGAATGCATGCATGGAGTGGGTCGTGAAGTGCACACGGTTCCAGGAACCACAGCTGAGATGCAGTATTTGGAACAGGGCGTGAAGTCCCTGGTTGGCAAGTGAAGCCATAGGAAGGTGGACCGTGGTTTGCAATGGAGACCCGAAGATGTTTTGGACATACCAGGACTATGCAAGGGCTCCATGGAGTGCTGTTGGCTTGAGATGGAAGTTTTCCCAGCTACTCAGCCAAGCTGGAGGGACAGAATCGGAAAATCTGGTGACTCTGGTTGTGCTGAGACTTGAACTGCAGATGTGGATGTTTGCTAATGTTTGTTGAGTTTGCATTGGCCCTGTCTTTCCTTGTTATGCCTCATAGCAGTTGGAAATGTTTGCTCTGTGCCATTATATGTTAAAAGTTTGTAACTTGTTTTGATTTTACAAAATTTAAAGTTAAAAGACAATCTTAACTTTCAGATAAGACTGTGGGATCTTTAAAGTTGGACTAAACATAATATAGTTATAATTCTATCGGGGGCCAGGGGTGGATTGTGGTAGTTTGAATAATGTCCCCCAATAGATTCAAAAGTTTATTATAACTGTAAATTGTACGCAGACAGTTCTGGCTGGAGGAGGTGTGTCACCTTGGCCAGATCCTAGGGTTCAGCCCTAAGGTGTTTCTGGGGTGGGTCTGGAATTCTAGCTATACATATGCAAAAAGCAGTCTGAGCTCAAGCCTGAAGTTCCTCTTGTTTGCTAGTTTTGAATGTGCTTGCTTGAGGTGCTGGTGGCTTCTCTCTCTATCTCTGCTTGGATCTGTGAAAGGGGGCAAGCCTTTTTCCCTTAACTTCCCCTGTGTCTGTTACTTTAATAAATATTTTCCTCCCCAAATCGTGCCTGGTTTGGGGATTCATCCCAGCAACATGTGGCTGACTACGACAATCACCCATATAAAAAGCTGGATGTGGCCATGTGCACCTGTAACCCCAATCCTGTGGGAGATGGTGGGTGAAGACAGAGAACATCTGGGGCTTGCTGGTAAGCCAGTCTGACAGAAAAATACAAAGGTTCAGTTAGAGACTCCACCTCAAGAAAACAACCTGAAAGAGCCATAGAAAAGAACACCCAGTATTCTCCTTGGGCCTCCACATGTGTGTGCATACACACACACACACACACACACACACACACACACACACACACACACAATTTCTGTAGTCATAGAAAAGCTGAGCTACCTCCTTATATAAACAAGTAGGTTTTCTGCATAACCAAAAGAGAAAGGATATTTTACTCTTATCTTCATGTTTATTTCCACCTTCCTTTCCATCCTCATCCTCTGAATCTTCCACTTCTTCAATAGCCATCCTTTTCCCTTGGGTTTGGGTTTGAGATACAGGCTTCAAATTTTGAAGACCTTTTTCAACTTCCGACAAGGTTTTCTGCAGAATAATAGTGTATTTTTTCTTTAATTAAAAAAACACCAGTATTTCTGGTAAAAATGTAAAGATACTTTAAAATGAATAAACATAAAGCTTTGTATCATGCTCTAGTTTTTTTCAGAACAGCTTCACTGATTTACCTGATTAAAATTATACATGTCCACTGTAAACAAACAAGTATTGAATACAAATATTAAATGGAAAACAAATCACCTAAAATCCTGCTATCAGATAATACTACTGACATTCTGAGATCTTCTAGATGTTTCTATATACAATACACACAGAAATGTAGTGTATAGTTCTATGCAAATAAAATCAATTGTATATGTTGTTGAGAATAATGCTGTAAATTCTGAAATCCTTTATGCCATCTATAATGAAAAATATTTATATGAAACCTCCCCTCCCATATTTAACCTCCCCTCCCAGCTTCAACCAAGTGTATAAGTCAATAGTTTTGGATATAATAACAAACATTCATAACTCCCCAAAGGTTTCTTCTGGTTCTTAGTAACCTCCTTTCTTGCAATAATTTCTTATTTTGATAGATTACTTTGAATTCTAAAACTTTTAAAAAATATGTACTTATTTATTTGAAAGCAGAGAAACAGAGAAAGACAGAGAGAGAGAGAGAGAGAGAGAGAGAGAGAGAGAGAGAGAGAGAGAGAGAGAGAGAGAGAGAGAGAGAGAATGGGCACGCCAAGACTACTTGCTATATCAAAGGAACTCCAGATGGATGTGCCACTTTGTGCATCTGGCTTTATGTGAGTACTGGGGAATTGAACTCGAGTCATCAAACTTTGCAAGCAAATGCCTTTAACTGCTGAGTCATCTGCCCATCCTTAAGATTTTATATAAGTAAGCCGGGCGTGGTGGCGCACGCCTTTAATCCCAGCACTCGGGAGGCAGAGGTAGGAGGATTGCCATGAGTTCAAGGCTACCCTAGGACTACATAGTGAATTCCAGGTCAGCCTGGACTAGAGCGAGACCCTACCTCGAAAAACCAAAAAAAAAAAAAATTTATATAAGTAAAATCACACTGGATGTATTCTTCTTTGCCTGGTTACTTTTTAATTTTATTTAAAAAATTTTCCTGCAGCCATGTGTTGTATATTCAGTATATTCCCTCCACCAATCCCATCCCCCACCTCCCATTTCTCATTCCTCCCCTAGATAAATGATTCCCCTTTCTTGTATGGGCTGTATTTTCCATGTCATATGTAAGGATTTGTCAAATTCAAAGCTATACAGATTTTTCTCCTACATTTGTGTGTGTGTGTGTGTGTGTGTGTGTGTGTATGTTTTGTCTTTTTGTTGGTGTTGTTTTAAGGCAGATCTGCTTCTATCCCAGGCTGACCTAGAACTCACTTCTAGCCCAGGATGGCCTTGAACTTACAGTGATCCACCTACATTAGCCTATAGGGTGCTGAGATTACAGGTGTGAGCTCTCTCCTAAATTTCCTTTGAAAACTTTAACTTCAGATTTTACATTAAGGTTGAGTTAATCTTTCTATGTAGTTTAAGCTAAAAATGCACCTGGATAAAGCCCAAGTTAACATGAAATTACATTGGTAGTACAGATGGTGGTTTTTCTTGTTTCAAATTGTACAACAAAAACGTGGAAAGAGAATGCCATAGGTAATTCAAGGTGGAGAGGGTGATCCAAAAGGAACATGTGGGAACAGGGATCACTTGTTGCAAGGCAGTTCTCCAGTTTTCTCTATTTCTAACCATTACAAACAGAGGCACTCAGTCACCTTTGTTCTTGGAAAACAGAAACAGCATTTCCCCATAGGGAACAGGGCAAGTTTGTTTGCTCTCCAGTATGTTATTTCTCTCTGGAACAGAAGTTAGGCAGGTTTGCTTATAGTCCTCATAAAAGACGGGGAAGAGGGTTTCAAAAATTTTGGCTTCCCCAGTCATCACACAAATTTACTGAATGTGAAGCAACCATTTAGGTCATTCTATCAGTACTGTGGGGCTTAGTAGCAAGAGGAATGTGTCTGGTGTGTTATGAGTAAAAGTCTGACCTAAAATACCTTGTATCCTCTGCTAAGCCAGTTTATTATTAATTTGCAGATATGATAAAATCCCAGACCTTGTCCAGATATTAACACTAACCTCTAC
>PVHP010015550.1:21694-37412 GCA_004024765.1 Zapus hudsonius
GCTTTTTTTCTTTTTTTGAGGCAGGGTCTCACTCTAGCCCAGGCTGACCTGAAACTCACTCTGTAGCTCCAGGCTAGCCTCCTGAGTGCTGCGATTAAAGGTGTGTGCACTATACCTGGCAGTAAGAGATCACTTTCTTCTATGCTTACCTTAGCCAACTCATTGTCAGGTTCAGCATCCAGGACTTTACTCAAATCTTCCATAGCTTCCTGGAGCTTGTTTTGGTGTTTAAGTGTGGTGGCACGACGTAGAAGAGCTGAAAATTGACCCAAACAGGTTACATATCTTAACACACAGTCCTATGGCGATAGTGTATTTTGCAAGTGGGAAGATCAAAGTAGCATGGGGCACTAGGCTGGCAAGTTTAAATGCTTCCACTTTCATACTGAGGAGCACAGAGAAAATGACCCTCCAGTAGAGACCGAGACCACAGCTCCATCCTGGTCCAGGCGTAAGGTACGGGCCAGCCAGGACCAGTCAGAGAGCCTCTTTAGACAGTTGGTGGTGAGGTGACTACTGAGAAGACTCCAAACTCTTCTAAGAGTCGTGTGATGGTTAAATTTATTTGTCAACTTGACCAATGTGATAATCCATAATAATCTTGGGCGGGTCTCTGAGCTTGCCTGCAGGAAGGACAAAATCCTTTTGGGATTTTGGAGAAGACTTGTGATGGTTAAATTTGTCAACTTAATCTAATCCATAGTAATCTTGGGCAGGTCTTTGAGTTTGCCTGCAGGAAGGATTGACAAAATCCTTTTGGGATTTTGGAGAAGGGAGGAGTTCCTTTCTCCAGAGTGAGTCCTTCCCCCCAGTGGGTGGGCCTTCCAGAAGGAGACTAATATAAGGAAGCTTAGGGGGAAGGAGATGCTCTTCCTTCCTCCCCGGCTGTTGGTGCTTGTTCGTGACTTGCACTTGCATCCTGTTCTCCTACCCTTCCTAGACATCACACCCCAGTTTCCTTGGCCTCACATGGTGGACTGTCAGGTGCCACTCCCCAGGGAGCCATCAGGCCTTCTAGGCTGGATTGGGACTGCTGAGACATCCAGCCACGTGGACTGAATAGCTACTGGTTTCTTCACCTGTGGGCCTACAGACTGCTATTGTTGAACTGTCGTAAACTACTCCAGTAAATTCCCTTTTATTATACTCCATTCTATCAACTCTGTTTCCTCTAGAGAACCCTGACTAATACAAGTCGGGAACAAGTGGCCATGGAATGCTCAGCAGACCCTCCAAGGCTCAGCGGACAGAAAGAATATACAAGCCGGAGGACAGTTCACATACAGCAACTTGAGTTTATCTGAAATATTGTGTGCATGGGTCACGTGTGCATGGTGTACATGAGGAAGTCAGAGGACAACATCAGGGTATCATTCCTTACCTTCCACCTTATTTGAGGCAGGGTCTCTCTTGTTCATCACTGTGTGTGCCACACTGGCTCCTAAGAGTCTCCTGGCCCCTTCCCATCTTGCCCATAGGTGTGTAGGGATGATGGATACATGGGTTCCAGGGCTCTGAGCTCCAGCTTGCACAGCAAATAACCACTTGGGCCATATCAACAGACCCTATGTTTTTATATTTTCATTTATTACTTTGCAAGCAGAGAAGGGAGGTGGAATAGGCATGCCAGGGCCCCTTATCTGGTAAATGAACTCCAGATGCATGTGCCACGAAATGCATCTGGCTTTACACGAGTACTGGAAAATCAAAGCCCGGCCAGCAGGCTTTTCAAACAAGTGTCTTTAACCACTTAGTTATTTCCCTAGCCCCTGAAGTATTTTGTGTGTGCTCTTTAGTTTGTCTGTTTTTTGTGATTTTTCTTTTGAAACAGAGTCTCACTGTAGCCCAGGCTGACCTGGAACTCACTCTATAGTCCTAGGCTATCCTTGAATTCAGAGAGGTTCTCCTACCTTTGCCTCCCAAGTGCTGGGATCAAAGGCATGCAACACAATGCCCAGCTCCCCTAAATGTTTTAAAGTAAATGCACTAGATATCACAGATGGTCTGCTGGATCACTTCAAAGTGGTCAGTGCATATTTACCCTTGATGTTTCCAGGTTCTAACTCCAAGACCTTCTCACAATCTTGAAAAGCACTGCTCCAGTTCTCTAATTTGATTTGTGCCTGTGCTCGATTGTTATAGGCAGACACAGTTGGAAGGGCTGATATGCTCCTAGGAAAGAAACACTTATTGACAGCAGGCAGGCCTAAGACAAATGTAGTAATTCAGAGAGCTCCAAAACACTGGGTTATGCTTTTATATAAAATATCCCCAGAGGCTGGTGGCACTATTTTGGGAGGGTCTGAAAATTTCAGGTGGGCCTAGCTGAAAGAACTATGGGCATGTTCCTTGGACTGTCTTGTCCTGAGTATCTCTCTCTTCCTCTCCTTCCCTATCCTACCACGTCTGTCCATGAGGAGAACAGTTTCTCCACCATACCTTCCTGCCACCACAATATTCAACCTCTCTTCAGGCCCAGAGCAATGGAACCAGCCAACCATGAATGTGAGCTTATGAAACCATGAGCCAAACAAAGCCTGCCTTGAAGCCTTGAAGTTGTCACGTATTTTGTTTGCAGCTTTGCAAAAGTAACTAATGTAAATTGTACATAAAATGGCTACAGACTGTGTATGGACTACACTGTGTCCTTCAAAAAAAATCTCTCCTAATCCCACAATGTCTTAGAATATGAATATATTTGAGGCTTTAAAGAAGTAATTAAGTTAAAATGAGGCCATTAGGAAGGCCCTCATCTAACAAAACTGGCATCCTCATAAAAGAATAGGAGATTAGTGTCTGGGAGATTCAATGGTTAAAGACCCTTGCTTGCAAAGCCTGACAGCCTGTATTTGATTCACCAGTACCCATGTAGAGTCAGATTCACAACATAATACATACATCTGAAATTCATTTGCAGTGGCAACAGGTCCTGATGCAGCCCTTTTTTCTCTCTCCCTCCTTTTTCCCACTCTCATAAATAAATAATATAAAAATATTTTAGGGGCTGGGGAGATTGCTCAGTGGTTAAAGGTGCTTGCTTTTGTAAAGACTGCTAGCCTGGAATTTGATTACCCACATAAAGCCAGATTAAAAAAATGGCACCTGCACGTGGAGTTTGTTTGCAATGGAAAGAGGCCTTGATGCAACCCAACCTCCCTTTCTGTCTGTCTGTCTCTCTTTCTCTCCCTATCTCTGCCAAATAAATAAATAAATATATTTTTTAAAGATTTTTAAAATTTTGGAGAGGTCTAGGGAGATGGTTCAGCGCTTAAAGGAACTTGCTTGCAAAGCCTGCTTGCTCAGGTTTGATTTCCCTAGTACCCACATAAAGCCAGATACAAAAAATGGTGCATGCATCTAGAGTTCATTTGCATTAACAAGATACCCTGGTATGTCCCTTCACTTTCTGTCACTCTCCCCTCTCTCTGCTTGCAAATAAATAAAAATATATTTCTTAAAAAAGAATAGATTAGAACCACAAATGTGTGGACACACATGTGAGTCCATAAGGAGTAGAGATTTAACCTGGTCTGAGAGGTCAGAGAAGATTCCTCTAAACAAGTGAAGGCAATAATAAATAATTTTTTAAAAAAAGAAGTGAAAGCAAGGCTGAGGATGTAGTTCATTTGGTAGAATGCTTGCCCAGCATGCACAAAGCCCTGAGTTCAGTCACCAGCACTGCAGAAACCAGGAGTAGTGGCGCACACCTGTGAATCCAGCACTCAGGAGGTGGAGATGGAGGTGGGAGAATCAGAAGTTCAAGGTCATCCTTGACTACATAGTGACTTTGAGGCTAGTATGGGCTACATAATACCCTATCTCAAAAAAAAAAAAAAAAAAGTTAAGCATGGGCTAAGCTCTAAAGGACAATTGAATTCAAAAGATAATGAAGGGAGGGAAGGGCATCTCTACAGAAGACTCAAGATGGGCAAAGGCCCTATGAAAGGAGGGAGCTCTTGAGTACCAGGCTTAAGTCTGACTACAGAGCCCAAGTTTTTAATTCTTATGTTATGTGGACTTCCTGTCATGTTCCTTTCAGATGTTGTTTACTCTGTAAAATAGGAAAGTTAGTACTTTGTCAAAGGTAGGAGTGGGGTAAGGTTTGAAAAAGCAAGACAAGCCGGGCGTGGTGGCACACACCTCTAGTCGAAGCACTCAAAAGGCAGAGGTAGGAGGATTTTTGTGAGTTCGAGGCTAGCCTGGGATTACAGAATGAGTTTTAGGTCAGTCTGAGCTAAAGTAAGACCCTACCTTGAAAAAAAGAAACAGAAAATCACAATTGAACAGGCAATCACAATTGAATTTGGGATAAATCACAAGTACACACCTTGGGTGATTCCAACATGGACTATTTAGCTTATTTATAAAATGGGTCCAATAGTTCAAACATGGCTTTTTACATAGCACATTGAAACCACAGCAAAAATTTGCTCACCTGGTGTAATACATCACAGCCTCTTCATAATCTCCTGAGTGGAAAGCCTCATTTCCTTTTTCCTTTTCACGACTAGAAAGAAAATCCTTTTCCTTCTCAGTTAGACCTAGAAATAAGCATTATTTGATATATGTGAAAATATAAGTCAGTATAATTCTTATGTTTGTTTGTTTCTAAAAAGGGTCTCTGTATCCCAGGCTGATTGAAACACACTATGTAGCCTAAGCTGGCTCTGAACTCTCCTCAATAGTCTTACCTTATCCTGTGCTGAGATTAAAAGCATCTGCCACCACATTTGGATTAATATATTTCTTTTAAAAGCTTAAATCAGGGATGAAGAGATGGCTCGGCGGTTAAGGCACTTGCCTGCAAAGCCTAATGACCTGGGTTCAGTTCCCCAGCACCATGTAAATCCAGAAGCACAAAGTGGGGCATGCATCTAGAATATGTTTGCAGTGGCTAGAGGCCCTGGCGTGCCCGTTCTCTTTCTGTCTGTCTCTCTCTGCTTTCAAATAAATAATAAATACACATAACATATATATATACATATATATATGTATATATATATTCTTAAATCCAGGGCTGAGGAGATAGCTCAGTGGGTAAGAGTGTATGATGGTTAATATGATGGTCAACTTGACAGAATATAGAATCACCATGGAAACAAAGCTTTTGGCATATCTCTTAGGGGTTTTCTAGAGGTGAGAAGATCCATCTACCAGTAGGCAGCCCCATTCCATTGGCTGGGATCTTGAACTGAATAAAAGGAGGAAGCTAGCTGAGCAGCAGCATCCACACCTCTCTACTTCCTCCATGTCAGTGTGACTATGTGACACCAGTTTGCTGCTCCTGCCATCATTTCCCCACCATGATGGACTGCCCCTTGAAATAGGAAGCCACAAATAAACCCTTTCCTTCCTTAAGCTGCCTCTGGTCAGATATCTCATCCTAGCAACAAGAAGGTAACTGATACAGAATGTTTGCTGTGCATGCATGAGGACCTGAGTTCAAACCCCAGCACCTACGCATAAAAGCCAGGCATGGCATCATGCATCTGGGAGGTAGAGGCAAGAGGATCCCTGGGGTTTGATGACTAGCTACTCTTGCTGAATATGCAACTGTTAGCTTCAGTGAGAAACCTTGTCAAGGTTCTGAGGAAGACAGTCAATATTGACTTCTGGATTCCACATGCAAGAGCACATACAACCACACACACAATAACCCACACACATACAAACTCGTATACACACACTCACCACACACCTATAGACATGCAAAAACAACAACAAAAAAAGAGACAGAAATGAATTTGTTAGGGGTGGTCAACTTTGGGAGAAAATATACATACTTTAATTGAAATCTGCAGGGCTCAAAAAAAATGTTGCCTAGATTGACAATTTTTATTGTAATTAAGAAAATTTAGGGCTGGGGAGATGGCTCAGAGGTTGAAGGCCCTTGCTTGCAAAGCCTGTCAGCCTGGATTTGATTTCCCAGTACCCATGTAAATCCAGATGTATAACATGGTGCATGTATCTGGAGTCTCTCCCCACTCTCAATCTCTCTCAAATAAAAATATTTCTTTACAAAATGAAATCTAGACCTGGAGAGATGGCTCAGCAGTTAAGGCACTTGCCTATAAAACCTAACAATCTGAGTTCAATTCCCCAGTACCCATGTAAAGCGAGATATACAGTGGTGCATGCATCTGGAGCTCTTTTGCAGCATCTGGAGGTACTGGCCCATTCTATCTCTTGTCTCTTGTCTCTCTTCTCTCTCTCTCTCTCTCTCTCTTTCTCTGCTTGCAAATAAATAATTTAAAAAAAACCCAAAATCTACCCTTTAATCCCAGCACTCAGGAGGCTGAGGTAGGAGGATCACTGTGAGTTTGAGGCCAGCCTGAGACTACAGAGTGAGTTTCAGGTTAGCCTGGGCTAAGGAAGACCCTACCTCAAAAAAAAAAAAAAAAACCCTTAAAAAACAAAAACAAAAACACAGGAATCTAAAGACTACTAAATTATTCCCATGTTTCTCCAATTACCTGTAGTATCTATTCTTGTCTGGATTTTAGACAAATGGGCCTTGTTGTCTATTACAGCCTTTTCCTTGTAATCTTCATCAACTTTTGCACATTCTTTTTCCACATCAAATCTTAAATGAAAGAACAAAAAAACTGAAAAGAGTACAATACAAGCAAGGAAAATAAAATGCATTATTGCTACCTTTACACTTGAATTATAGGTTGAGCGTCTTTTTTCGCAGTTTGGAGCATTTGCTTATACATAATGAGGTTATTTGGAGCATGGGACCCAAGTCAAGACACAAAATTATTCATGGTTTTATACACCTTATGTGCATAGCTTAGGCATAATTTAATACAATGTCTTAAGTAATTTCACACATGAAATAAACTTTCATGGTGAGGAATGTCAGCATTAAAAGTTTCAGGTTTTTGAGCATTTCAAATTTCAGATGTTTGGATTACTGATGTTTAAATTGCACTGCATCTCTGGACACATATTTAAAACATGCATAATAGTTTGTTTCTCAAGTCATTTGCATTCTTACATAAGAAAACATGCAATTAAGTGAGGACTTAAATGTATCAATCAGCTCTTACCTGTTCTAAACCTCATAATTAAAATTGTGACTAATTTTTCTCCATGTAAAATACTTGCACCTATTTAGTTTGGACACGTAGCACTAGTTAGTTGTAGTTGGTTTTATAAATAAAATGATGGAAGTTTTTCTTGTTTATTGATAATGTCCATATATGTACATAGTTTATTATTTATTTATTTATTTATTTTGGTTTTCCGAGGTAGGGTCTTGATCTAGCCCAGGCTGACCTGGAATTCACTCTGTAGTCTCAGGCTGGCCTCGAACTCATGGCGATCCTCCTACCTCTGCCTCCCAGAGTGCTGGGATTAAAGGCGTAAGCCTCCATGTCCAGCTACATAGTTTATTTTGATTACAGTTTTTTTATCAATGAAATATAAATTCAAGAGTGCTTAGTGGCACACATTTATAATCCCAGCAAGTGGGAAACTGAGGCAGGAGGATTTAGACTTTTGAGGTCAGCCAGGGCTACACAGCAAGATCCTGTCTCAAGAAAGAAAGAAAGCAAAGGGAAAAAAAGTGCTTTGATTAGATGATTTAGTAGCATTAATCGTTAGCTACATTAATTTGGTACTTTTGCTATGTCCATGTTTTTAACAGTTGTCTTTAGAGTATTTAATGGTAGAAAATTTTTCAGCAGCAAATTTTATATAAAGAAATATAAAACATACTTATCCCATTCTGCATAATCCCTTGGAATCTTCTTTTTAATTGGTCTACTTTTAGAATACTTCTCCTGAAATAAATCATACTCCATGAGACACATTTAGTTTAAGATTAGCAGGATTTGCTGTAAATGCAATGTAGCTATTGGAGTAAAACATACAAATGGAATAGATCAGAAAAATAGGTATATTTGAAGTTGTAACAACTTTAGTTTCATAAGATAACATACAGTAGGTAAAACAGTTTTAAATTGTGAATTAATTCTGGGGATAGTCATTGGTTTTCAAAAATTATTTATGGGCTGGAGAGATGGCTTAGCGGTTAAGGCACTTGCCTACAGTGCCTAGGGTCGCAGGTTCGATTCCCCAGGACCCACATAAGCCAGACCCACAAGGTGGCCCTGGTGCGCTCTCTCTCTCTCTCTCTCTCTCTCTCTCTCTCTCTCTCTCTCTCTCTCTCTCTCTCCATCTCTCTGCTTGAAAATGAATAAATAAAATATTTTAAAAAATTTATTTACACACACAGGTTTTAAATATATACATAATTTAGAACCAGACGTGGTGGCGCATGCCTTTAATCCCAGCACTCAGGATGCACAGGTAGAAGGATTGCTGAGAGTTTGAGACCAGCCTGAAGTCTGACTACATAGTGAATTCCAGGTCAGCCTGGGTTAGACTGAGACCCTACCTGAAAAAAGAATTAATTTGGAAAAGCCTGTCATGCCTATAATCCCAGTATTCAGGAGGCTGAGGTAGGATTGCTATGAGTTCCAGACCATCTTGGGCTACATAGTGAATTTCAGGTCAGTCTGGGTAGAGTGAGACCCTGCTTCAAAAAATAAACATATAAAATGAAATAAATAGAATTCTGAAATTCACATGTGTTATTACTATTGATTTTCTTATAATAAAGACAGCATTAGAATCATTCATTCTTTGAAAACCTAGGTATTAGGAGAAACAATAACTTCTTTTATGTATTAGAGCTAGCTTATTTAAGAAATAATAGATACCCAACTTAGACTAATTCCATTTTAAAAGAATAAGCCATTGGCTTATGTAACCACAGTGATCAAAGGGCAGGAGTATTGACAGATCAAGGTCCTCCTAGGCCCTTTCTCCAGCTTCTCCTCTTTACCCCCTACCATCCCTGCCTCTCTGCCTGCCGATTTCATTTTCTTTCTTTCTTTTTTCTTTCTTTTTTTTTTTTTTTTTTTTTTTTTTGGTTTTTCGAGGTAGGGTCTCACTCTAGCCCAGGCTGACCTGGAATTCACTATGTAGTCTCAGGGTGGCCTTGAACTCATGGTGATCCTCCTACCTCTACCTCCTACCTCTGCCTCCCCAGTGCTGGGATTAAAGGCATATGCCACCACACCCAGCCTTTCATTTTCTTTATGGCTACTTGGTTTCTCCACGTGGTAGAAGATATGGCCATGGCAGTCTGGGATTATAACCTCACACAGGCCTCATCAGAGAGAAAAGAGAGTGACTCAATCAGTTAACAGAAATCCCAGAAAAGGGCTCTCATTGGCTAGTCTGGATCATGTGTCCATCCCTGAACAGCACTAGCTTGGTGCTAAGTGGCCCAAACTAGGTCCCAGGCCCACTCTGCTGACAGTGGGGTAGGGGCAGGTTCTATACCGGAAGGGAATGGGAGGAAAGCACATGATAACCATGATGCCCACGAATACTTTAATCTCCCAGAGCAAGTAATGCAATGTATCCCACTGGCACAGGGAAGCTGCCTTGGGGGCATGCAGATAGGGACTAACTAGAGTTAGGCTGCCACAGCCAAAGAGTGCCTGGTGATACCAGAAACAAGAAGAGCAAGTGTGATCTTCCCCTATAGCTTTCAAAGGGGTAGGACTCAGCCAACAACATGACTTTAGACTCCAGTTCTCCAGAACTGTGTTTTTCGAGGTAGGGTCTCGCTTTAGCCCAGGCTGACCTGGAATTCACTATCTAGTCTCAGGGTGGACTCAAACTCATGGCGATCCTCCTACCTCTGTCTCCCCAGTGCTAGGGTTAAAGGCATGTGCCACTACACCCAGCTTCATTTCTCTTATTTTAAACCAACCAGTTTGTGTTATTTTGTTACAGCGGTTCAAGAAACAATACAGTTGATATAACTTAGTTTATAGAAGGAACTGATTAGAAATTGGGGTATTCATATATGGCGTTCTAATATTTACATGTGACAAAAAATCCTATTAAGGAATTAAAAAAATATTTTATTTATTCATTTTCAAGCAGAGAAAGACAGAGATAGAGAGAGAGAGGGAGAGAGCACCAGGGCCACCACTTGTGGGTCTGGCTTATGTGGGTACTGGGGAATTGAACCCAGGGCCTTAGGCACTGGAGGCAAGTACCTTAACTGCTAAGCCATATCTCCAGCCTCAAGGAATTTTTTTTAATGAGGACTAAGAATGTAGTTGGTTAATAGAGTGCTTGTCTAGCATGCACAGAGCTCTGGGTTCCATTCCCACACAAACCTGGTAAGGTAATACACACCTTTAATTTCAGCATGTGGGAGGTAGAGGCAGGAGGGAGGATCAAAAGTGTAAGGTCATCCTTGGGTACTTACCAAGCTTAAAAGCCAGCCTGAGCTACATGAGACTGCCTCAAAACAAAGCATAGACCATGAAGTGGCTTGACTGTGATAATCATTTCACAATGTGTGTCCGTGGTAGTTTGTATGTCCCCCATAGACAAGGGTGTTTTATTGAAGCTTGTAACTTGGGTCTCCAGCCACTTGACTGGAGGAGGTGTTACTGGGGATGGATCCTGGAGTTCAGCCCTAAGGTGTATTTGGGGGCAGATATAATTTCCAGCTCAAAGGTGTATAGAAAGGTTGAGCTCTGGTGAGGTCCCTGCTGCTTGCTGCTTTTGTGTGTGTGTGCTGGTGTTGGTATTTTGTTTATTTATTTCTCTCTGCTTTGGATGTATGGAAGCAGCTTTTTCTGCCAATGATGGAACTTCCCCTGGATCTATAAGCTTGAAATAAATCCATTCCTCCCCTAAACTGTGCCTGGTTTGGATATTCATTCCAACAATGTGAAGCTATCTACAACACTGTGTGAACATGTATGTAAAAACATGCTAAAATGTATATAAACATGCTAATGTGTGTTATAAGCATGTTAAATAGGCAATTTGTATCTGTTAATTATAACTCAATAAAGAAAATAGTTAATATAATAAGATGAAACTATAAGTCCCAAGGCATGGAGTAGTTAG
The DNA here is from genome assembly GCA_004024765.1 of Zapus hudsonius. Classification (NCBI taxonomy): domain Eukaryota; kingdom Metazoa; phylum Chordata; class Mammalia; order Rodentia; family Dipodidae; genus Zapus; species Zapus hudsonius. The sequence goes on from PVHP010015550.1 coordinate 32,648, forward strand.
TTACATGGGATAAGATAGACTATACAGTGTAACATTTTTTTAAAAAATATTTTATTTATTCATTTTCAAGCAGAGAGAGAAAGAGAGAGCGCATCAGGGCCACCACCTTGTGGGTCTGGCTTATATGGGACCTGGGGAATTGAACCAGGGGCCTTAGGCACTGGAGGCAAGTGCCTTAACCACTGAGCCATCTCTCCAGCCCCAGTGTAACATTTTTGTATTATTAAAAAGGGAATGCTCATTGACTCTCAAAGACTGGGTCATGGGGCTGGAGAGGTGGCTCAGAGGTTAAGTGTGCTTCCTGAACAAGTGTGAAAGCCTGAGACCACCCAAATTCAAATCTTCCGAACCCAAATAAACAGCTGAGCATGCTTGAAACCCCAGTTCTTGGGGAGCAGAGACTGGAGAATTGCTGGGACTGGCAAACAGCAAACTCTGGAATCAGGAAGAGACTCCTTTGCAAGGTAAAAAATTAAGGGAGGTGAATGTTGATGTTTTCTTCTGGCCTCCACAGGCAAACTGGTAGGTGAGCACACAAAGTGCCAAGGTGTCGTATCAGCACATATACATATGTGCACACCCACCACACCACACCACACCACACATACTACACATACACACACACACACAAAAAAAAAAAAAAAAGTAGATTAGGACATATAATCCTTCCACACATTCCCACAGTGCCCTCTTATTACTGTCCTAATCCATAGCATACTATGTCAAGGGGCCTTAAACTTTTTGATATCATACTTTCATCTTTATAAAACATATTAGTTATTTGAAATTATGCAGATCTTCCAAACATGTACATACTTCATTATACAACTCAAATCACATTGCTAACATCCCCATGGAGCAACTCAGAAAAATCTAAATATTGTTATAAGAGGCCTTTGACTTGGAATGAGCTTCAACAAACTAAACCAAAATGGACTCATGTCAATACTCCACATAACCAGAGTGGAATGTATAATGTCATGTGTTGTACTCCATCAGTCTTCTGCCCTTTCTTATTTGAGCTGGAGTCTTTCTCACTTTTTTTTTTTTTTTTTTTGCTGTTTGTTTGTTTGGTTGGTTGGTTGGTTTTTTTGGGGGTGTTGAGGTAGGATCTCAATCTAGCCCAGGCTGACTTGAAATTCACTAGTCTTTGGGTGGCCTTGAACTCATGGCAATCCTCTACCTCAGCCTCCCCAGTGCTGGGACTCAAGGTGTGTGCCACCACTCCTGTCTCTGGAGTCCTGTAAAGATTCTGGAGCTTGCTGGGGGGGAGGAGGAGGTATTTATTTTATTTATTTTACAAGCTCCAGGGATTCTCAGGTCTCTGCTCCCCTATAGGACTGGGGTTACAGATGTTCCTGGCCATACCCAGCTGTTTATATGGGTCCTAAAAATAAACTCCAGCAGTCTCTCAGGCCTGCTCAGGCTTGCACAGGAAGTGATCTTAACCACTGAGCCATCTCTCTAGTCCCTAAGTTGGATTTTTTTCACTGTGTGTATTAGAGGTTGATATCACTGCTTCAAATTGTGTAAAGACCCCAGCAATTTTACTCTCAGCACAAATGTCAACAGACTGGGAAAGTCAAAGTACTAATATTATTCTACAACATCATTGCCAGGGGCACTGATGCATGCCTGTAATACTAACCACTCAGGAGGCTGATGAAGGAGGATCTGTTGGGGCCAGGAATTGAGGTCAGCCTGGGAAACACAGTAAGATCCCACTTCCAAAAAGGCATGGCTGGGGGTAGAGAGGCAGGAGAGATGGCAAATAAAAACACTTCCCTCACAAGCATGAGGGCCTGAAGGGGTCAGAGACTGCCTGAGTTTGATTCTCCAGCATCAACAGAAATAGCTGGGCATGGCCACACACATTTGTAACTCAAGTCCTGTGTGAAGAGACTGGAGGATTATTGGGGATCATGAAAAGAATTCATGTGGATGAGTGATGGGACAAAGAATACCCACCCAACCGTCTCTCTGGCCTCTACATGCAGGCTGCACACACATGTGCATATAACACACACACACACAAATATTGCCAGGCATGATAGTTAATACCTATAGTTCTAGAACTTGGGAGGCTGAGGTAGGAGGACTGCCATGAGTTCAAGGCCAGCCTGGGCTACAGTGAGTTTCAGGTTAATCTGAGCTAGAGAGAAACCCTGCCTCAAAAATAAATAAGTAAATACAGTATTGACTCTTTGGACTTCTGAACTGAAATGGAGAACCTCTGAGCTATTAATCTGTCCTCTGCACTGAAGACAAAGAGCAAGTATTACTCACTGGTATATTTTCAGAGCACAGACTCAGCCTATAGTACCCAATAATAAATATGAATTCTGGTCAGGGGAGATGGCTCAGCAAATAAAGGCACTTGCAAAGTGTGCCAGTCCAGGTTCGATTCCTTAGCACCCATGAAAAGTCTGGGAAAAGACCCTGGAATGCACACACACACACACACACACACACACACATCAATTGATAGGTATGCCAGAGCCTCTTGCCATTGCAAACGAACTCCAGATGTGTTCACCACTTTGCGCATCTGACTTTATGTGGGGTACTGGGTATTGAACCTGGCTCATTAGGCATTACAGACAAGCACCTGAACCACTAAGCCATCTCTCCAGGCCCAATAAATAATTTTAAAATAAGTAAATAAACATGAATTCAGTGATTACAAAATGGTAACACCCCCCTTCACTTATGTAATTCCTAATGGAGCGTAAAACAAATCCAGGAAGATAAATTACCAAAAAGCAGAGTTAACAATGAGGAATGAATATTTTAACAATGAAATTGAAGTCATAAATGAATAGAAAATGAAGACTTGGGTAGCCATCTTCTCAGAAATAATGAAGTTGGAGCCAGGTATGGTGGTGCACTGGGGGAGCAACGGTAAAAGAATCAAGTTCAAGGCTACCCTAAGACTACATAGTGAACTTCAGGTCAGCCTGGGCTAGAGAAAGACCCTACCTCGAAAAGCAAAAAAAAAAAAAAAAAAAAAAAAAAAAAAAAAAAAAAAAAAAAATGAGGTTGAGCTGGGGAGATGGCTCCTCTGTTAAAGGCACTTTGTTGCAAAGCCTGCCAGCCTGGGCTGGCCCCAGGTTCTGTTCCCCAGTACCCAAGTAAAGCCCGATGCAGAAAGTAGCACATGCATCTGGAGTTGGTTTGCAGCATCAAGAGATCCTGGCATGCTCATTCACTCATCCTCTCTCTCTCTCTCTCTCTCTCTCTCTCTCTCTCTCTCTCTCTCTCATCTCATTTCAAATAAATAAATAAATAAATAAATAGATAAATTAATAAATTAATAAAAATAAATTTCAAAAATGATATAATGAGGTCAGCAGGTTGCCAAATGGCCTCATTTCAGCCTGAAGTTAAGAAGTGGGACTTGAAACCCCTAGTAGGTCCCTTTCTTTGGAACAAAATAATTTTTTTTTTTTTTTTTGGTTTTTTGAGGTGAGGTAGGGTCTCACTCACTTTAGCTCAGGCTAACCTGGAATTCACTGGAGTCTCAGGCTGGCCTTGAACTCACAGTGATTCTCCTACCTCTGCCTCCCGTGTGCTGGGATTAAAGGCATGCACCACCACGCCCGGCTTATGGAACATATTAATTTAAAAGAAAGATATGTAAGATCATATAGGGATGAACCACAGAGAAATGAAGAAAAAAGCACACAGGAAGGAGAGAAATGACCTCAGTATGTGCTCAGAAGTATCTATACCATTTCAAATCTGCAGTCAGTTAAATTACATAATAAGATATATCCTCTGCACTTCTAATGCATATATGATTGTTCCCTGAAAGGCTCATGTTGGGCACTGCCTGTTGGCGCTGCTACTGAGGGCACGGAGAACAAAGGGTTAAGGATGTATGAGGGGGGATGAAACCCCGATAATTCGATAATTCGGTAGGCGTTTCCCGGCTCCACCTACCCTGTCTCCCACCCCCATGGGCTAGCCACAGAAACCAGCATTTCCATCTCAGCATGACTGGCATTGAGTATCAGAAAAACTTCCTTGTACCCATCCCCATGGACTGTGGCTAGCATCACGTATTTCCCGCCACTCATGGCCCCCAAATGAGGTGTTCTCAGGTTGTCCCCACCCACCTATCCCAGTGCAGGCTGCCAACTCCCAACCCCCATCAACCAATCTCCTTTTCTCTTCCCCATTCCCCATCCCCTGACCCCCTTTTCCTATAAAATGTAAGTTCCCCCAATTGAATAGAGAACCATGTGGATACACAATACACATCTGCTCACCTCTGTGTTCCGCTGGACCCCCCTGCGCCATCCCCCCAGCTCTGTGGACCCCAGCCCTGAGACAGCGGACAGTGGACAGCTCGCTTCGGCTCCCACCGCTTCTCCGTTTTCTCTCCGTGGTGGCTGACGGTGCCCCCGGAGGAGAAAACAACATCTTGGCGCCCTGAACGTGGGGCTGCCACAGACTGAAGAAACAGCATTCACCTCTGCAGGACACGTAAGTTTCCCTCATAAGGGAAAATCGGGGATCCCGACTCCAAACTCTCATTTCCTACTTTGTTTTCTGTCCACACCATCCCGAGGGACTTTCCGGATTCTCTCGGCTGGGGCTACTCTCCAGCAGAGAAGGAAGGCTTTTAGCTGGAAGGATTGACCCCGACAGCCCCCCCCCCCTTGGCAAGTGACCATTCTCTCATAGTCTCTATCTGGAATCAAATCAGCCACCGCGGTCCGTGGGGATGGGTACAAGGAAGTTTTTCTGATATTCAATTCCA
>PVHP010015551.1:0-37248 GCA_004024765.1 Zapus hudsonius
TGTCTGGTCTCTGGTACTCTTCTGAGGTAGATTTCTTGTTTCTTCTATGTGGGATATCTCTTGCAGGATCTTCTGCAATTTTGGCTTTGTGTTCAAATAGTTGTAGAGCTGGTTTACTTCATGGAACACTTTCACTTCTCCGTCAATCATGAGGGATAGCTTTGCTGGGTAGAGTAGTCTAGGTTGAAAGCCATACTTCTTTAGGCCCTGAAAAGCGTTATTCCAAGCCCGTCTGGCTTTCATGGTTTCTAATGAGACGTCTGAGGTAAGTCTGATGGCTTTTCCTCTGTAAGTTACGATTTGCTTTTCTCTAGCAGCTTTGAGTATTTTCTCTTTGCTTTCTATGTTAGGCATCTTAATTAAAATGTGTCTTGGAGAGTTTTCTTCATGTTTTGTCTGTTTGGAGTCCTCTGGGCCCCTTGAAAGTTGAGTGGGCTTTCTCTTGTTAGATATGGAAAGTTTTCTTGAATAATTCTGTTGAAGATATTTCCTATGCCCTTAGCCTTCTCCCTCTGGGATCCCCGTGATTCTAATATTGGTCCTCTTTATTGTATCCCATAGAACCCTCATGTTTTGCTCACTTGATTTCTTGAATTTATTGTAACCTATGACATCCTTATTAATTCCTTCTGATTTGTCTTCTACTTCTGAAAGTCTGTCCTCCAAATTATCAACTCTGGGACTGATTAATTCAAGGGAGGTTTTTAACATCTCATTTTCATTATTTGTTTCTGCTATAACTTTGTTTATAGACTCCAATTCTTTGGTGAGATCTAATTTCCAATTTAATTTTGTTTTTGCTTGGGAGTCCTGATAATCATTTTTAATTTTTTTAGGTCCTCATCAAATTTAATCATTTGTTTGTCTAGCTCCTCTCTTAGTTGATTAATCTTCAATTCACTTAATGTGTTTCTGAATTCATTCATATTTCTCTCCATTAAATTCATTCTAGAGACTATGTTTGAGTTAGATAACTTCATCACATTCATATCTTTTCTCATAATTTCCATATCAGCCATTAGCTGTTTCATATTTGCATTGCAGTTGTGGTCAGGAGTCATATTGTTCTCTCTTTGCGATTGTGTATGTGTTGCCTCTGTTTCTTTGCCAGTCTCCTTCTCCATAAAGGGACTTGGGGCCCTGGGTTGGGGAGTTCCATCTTTGATTTCTGTGGGTTTTTTCCTTTGATTTCTTCCCATGTCTAGGTAGGGGAGTGGGACTCAGGCACCCTGGGGGTGCCGTTCAGCCTGCTTTGCTTCCAATGGAAAAATCACCAGGTTTGATCTTAAACGAAGGTCTTTCCTATTGGTGTGTTCTGTCTCCAGAGAGGCTTAGATTTTTACCTGACTGGATCCCCCTGCTCCCAGATGGTATGCTGGAGTAGAAACACAGTCCCAGCACTCCAACTATGTGGCCCAATGTTCTCCCACCTGACTGTGCCCTCCTATCTGGTGCCCGCCGGAGCCGCCTTTGTCCTCCCAGCACTGGCAGAGGTTCCCTGGTGCCTGAGGGTCCTGTGCGCGCTCTGGGAACCGTGCTAGTTCAGCTTGCCCATGGAACGTGATTGCCTGTGTATTTGGAGGGGTCTCAGGGAGAAGTGCGCCCAAGAATTGCTGGAGGGTCAGTGGTGCATGGTCCCCGGTGCCCGCCGAAGCCATCTTTGCCCTTCCAGCCCTGGCAGAGGTTCCCCAGTGCCTGAGGGCTGGCCCCGCCCAGCAGCTGCGGACCGGAGTGCTCCGGGTTCGGTTTGCCCGCGGAGAGCGATTGCCTGTGTATGTTGGGGGGGGGGTCTCAGGGAGAAGTGAGCCCAAGAATCACTGGAGGGAGGCTGGAGGAAGGGGGCCCCTGGAGGGAGAGGTTCTCAGCCGCATTGAGCTAGGAGTGGGGGAAGGGCGGCGCTTTGTTCCTCTGCTGAGTAGAAAGCAGATGAGGAGACCTGATCCCCGGCTAGCGTGGAGTTGGGGAGATCTTAGGTTTGGGTTCAAGGCCAGCTGGGGTCCCGGGTTTGGATCCCAGCTGAAGAATCAAACCTTTTCGAAGAGAGTCCTGGTGAGGCTGCTACTAGTCCGCCATGATGCTCCGCCCTCCCTCATCTGATTTTCTTGATTTGGGACTTTTCTTTTTTCCATGTGGTTAGATTGGCCAGGGGTTTGTCAATCTTGTTTATTTTTCAAAGACCAGCTTTTGTTTCATCAATTTTTAAATTGTTTTCATAGTAATTCAATTCAGTAATCTCTGCTCTGATATTGTTTCTTTTCATCTTGAGATCCTAAGATAGTTCTAAATTTTCCAAAGTCTTTTAATGATTAGTCATGTTGTTGATTTTAGATCTCTCTGTCTGTGTTTTGAAGGCATTCAGTGCTATAAAATTTCCCCTTAGGACTGCCTTCATTGTGTTCCATAGGTTCAGGTGTGGTGTATTTTCATTATTGTTTAGTTCAAAAAAATTTTTCAATATCCAATTTGATTTCTTGAATGACCCATTCATTGTTTAATAGCATATTGTTCAATCTCCAGTAGTTGGTTTGATTTCTGTTTGTTCTCTCACTGTCTATTTCCAGCCTCAATGCATTGTGGTCCTATATGACTTAGGGTGCTACCTCAATCTTCTTGAATTTGTTGAGGCATATTTTATGTCCTAATATGTGGTCTATTTTGGAGAAGGCTTTGTGAGCTGCTGAGAAGAATGTATATTCTGTAGAGTAGGGATGCAATGTTCCATAAACATCTGTTAGGTTCAGTTGATCTATGATGATACTCAGTTCTATTATTTCCCTGTTGGCCTTCTGTTTGGATGATCTGTCTAAAGATGATAGTGGTGTATTAAAATCTCCAACTATGTTGGAGGCCGTGAAGTCTATGTTTGTTTTGTTTCCTATTAGTTTTTGCTTTACAAACTGTGGTGCATTTGTATTTGTTGCATACATGTTTATGATGGTGATATTCTCTTCTTGGATTGTTCCAATGATGAATAAGAAGTATTCTAGATTATACTTTAGAATTGATTTTGGTTTGAAGTCTATTTTGTCAGATATTAGTGTAGCAACCCCTGCTTTTTTATTTCCACTAGCTTGGAAGATCATTTTACATCCTTTCACCCTGAGGAGGTTCCTGTCTTTAGAGGTGAGATGGGTTTCTTGGAGGCAACAGATGGAAGGAACCGTTTTTCTGATCCAATCTGCTAGCCTGTGTCTTTTATGGGAGAGTTAAGACCATTCATATTCAAAGTTATTACTGTGAGGCTTGACTCAATCCCTGCCATAGTTTACAGTTTATGGGATTTGATGCCTCTCTTGTTATTTTGTAACAAGAGGGGTCTAGGCTTGATTATTGTGCCAACTTCTGTAGGGCTCTTGGGTTGGGTGCCTAGCACTTCTGTGTTGACTATTTCATGGAGAATTCTCTGTGGGTATAGTTTAGTGCCTATATAGTTGTTGAGCTGGCTTTTACCTTGAAATATTTTCGTTTCTTCATGTTTTATGATGGATACTTTCACAGGGTACAATAGTTTGGGTTGAAAGCCAAAGTGATTTAGACTTTGAAGTACACCATTCCAAGCCCTCCTTTCTTTCATGTTTTCCATGAAGAAGTCTGGTGTAACTTTGATGGATATGCTTTTATATGTGATTCATTGTTTTGCTCTTGCTGCTTCTAGAACCCTCTATTCACTTTCAATGTTTAAGGTTTTTAAACTAAAATGTGTCTTGGGGAGATTCTTTTTGGTGCTGCTTGTTTGGTGTTCTGTGTGCATCCTGTATCCTGATGGGATTCTCTTTTGCTAGAATGGGGAAATATTCCTCAATAATTTTGTTGAATTTGTTCTCTATTACTTTGGCCAGGATTTCTTCCCCCTCTCTTTACCCCATGATACAGAGGTTTGGTCTCTTAAGTGTGTCCCATAGTTCCCTCATATTTTGTTTGCATGTGTTTCTGAACTTATCCAAGTTTGCGTTATCCTGATCTATTTCTTCTGCTTTGTTTTCCATGTCTGAGCTTCTATCTTCCAGGTTATTAACTCTGGTAGTGAGAGATTCTAGAGATGTTTTAAATACCTCCATTTTTTTTTTTTTGGTTTGCCAATAGAGCTTTTCTCATTGCCTCCATCTTTGTTGAGCTGCATTTTTATTTCAAAGGTTGTCCTCCTTAATGCTTCCTGGTACTCATTCTTGTATTAGATTATGTCTTTGTTCAGTATAGCCAGCTGATTCTTGAGCTCCTTTGATTGCTGGTTTGTCTTTAGCTCATTGACTGTTGTACCAAAATCCATCCATTTTTCCTACATTTTGTTAAGCCTGGTAGCAAAGCTTGCAAGCTGATTCTGCACATTTCCATTTACATTTTCAAGTTTTGCGCCATTTTCATTAATAATCTGGATTTAGACTCCATGCAGAGATGTCCTGAACATGTTGTCAGCTCCTCCTGGGCTTACATCTGTGCTCTTTCTTTGATATTATCATTGGGGACTTACAAAGTGGGGCTAGTTGAACTTCGTGTGGGGCAGTCTGTGTGTTCATTTTACATTGTGACTTGTCCATGTTCAGATGAGAAATTGGTTTTCCATGGGCCCTCAGCAGGAGCAGGGACCTCGTCTGAATGTGGTGAGGTTTTCTCATGTACTTGGTTCCTCTGGTCCCAGGCAGTGTGTGTGTGGGGGGGGGAATGCTCTAACCTTTACCAGCAGGAGCTGACTGGGGGCTGGACCAGCCACAAGTCATGGTAAGTGGGCAGGGTCACAGGACTCATAGGCTGGTGGGGAGCCAAGGCACAGCTCCCTACCCTGACCTCATCTGGTGTCAGGGGGTCAATGGGTGGGGTCTCTGGGCACAGAGGCCAGTGGGAGGTCAGGATGCAGGTACCTAATCTAGTTTCACCTGGGTTCAGGGGACTAATGGGCAGAATCCCAGTTGCACAGGCTTATCTAAAGCTAAGTGGGTGCTTGCTTACATGGCCTGGGACCTGGGGTCAGTGGGTAGGGTTGTGAGGCACCTTGGTCTTTGTGGATCCAAGGCACATCTCCCTCACTTGGCGTCGCATAGGGTCAGGTGGTCAGAAAGTGGCATCACAGGGCACAAGAGCCAGTGGGAGACCAAGGCCTGGTCCCCAATATGGCCTCACCTGGGGACAGTGGGATGATGGGCAGAGTCCTGGGTGTGCAAGCTGGTTCTAAGCCAAGTGGGGATTTGCTTACCTGGCCTTGGACCTGGGGTCAGTGGGCAGAGTCATGAGGCACACAGGCTGGTGGGGAGCAAAGGCACAGATCACTCAACTGGCCTTGCCTAGGGTCAGGGAATCAGAGGGTTCAAGGGTTGGTAGGAGGCCAAGGTGCAGATTCCCAACCTAGCCTTACCTGGTATCAGAGGAATAATGGGTGGAGTCCCAGGTATGCAGGCTGATCTGGAGATAAGAGGGGGCTTGCTACCTTTCCTGGGACCCAGGGTCAGTGGGCACATGGGCTGGTGGGGAGCTAAGGCCCAGCTCCCTCATCTGGCCTTGCCTAGGTTCAGGGGGTTAGAAAGTGCAAGGGCCAGTGGGAGGCCAAGGCATGGGTCCCGAATCTGGCCTCACCTGGGGTCAGGAGGTTAATGAGCAGAGTCCCAGGTGAACAGGCTGGTCTGGATACAAGCAGGGGCTTGCTTACCTGACCTGGGACCCAGGGTCAGTATGAGGGGTCTTGGGGTGCTCAGGCTGGTGGGGAGCCAAGGCACAGCTCTTTTTCCTGGCCTTGCCTAGGGTTAGGAGGTTGGAGGATACAAGGGCCAATGAATGGGAAGCCAAGGCACAGGATCCCAACCTGGCCTCCACTGGGGTCCTCTATTTTCTTAATATATGCACCTAAAGCTATAAATTTCCCTCTGAGGACTGTTTTCATTGTATCACAAAGGTTTTGGTATGTTGTGTTATTTTATTTGAGTCTATGAATTTTTAAATTTCTTTCTTGATTTCTTCAATGGCCCATTGGTCATTCAGTAGTAAACTGTTCAATTTCTGTGAGTTTGTGTATGGCCTGTAGTTTTTCTTGCTGTTGACTTGTAGTTTAATCCCATAGTGATCAGATGGAGTATAGTAAATTACTTCAATTTTCCTGAATTTGTTAAGATTTGCTTTATGTCCTAACACATGGTCAATTTTAGAGAATGTTCCATGTGCTGCTGAAAAGAATCATTTTTCCATATTATTTGGATAAAATATTCTGTATATGTCAGATATATATATATATATATATATATATATATATATATATATATATATATATATATATATAATAGTCATTTCATCCAGGTGTTTCTCTGTTTTTGCCTTTATGACCTGTCAATTGATGGGAGTGGCATGTTGTAGTCTCCCAACTACAATTGTGCTTTTGACCTTAATTCTAGGAGTGTTTGTTTAATAAAATTGGAAGCAACTGTGTGTGGTACATATATATTGAGAATAGTATGTCCTCCTGTTGAATAGTTCCTTTAATCATTATGGAGATTATCTTTCTTAACTACTATTGGTTTGAAGTCTATCCTGTCTGATATTAGGATATGAACACCTGTTTGTTTCCTAGGCCCATTTGCTTGAAATACTGTTTTCCATTCTTTGGTTAAGGAAATGTCCATTTTTATGAAGAGATGCATTTCTTGGAGACAACAAAGAGAATGATTCTGTCTTTAATCCAGTCTATAAATCTGTGTCATTTTGTTGGAACATGGAGGACATGGATGTTAAGGGTTATTATTGAAAGGTGTTTATTTATTCTTGCCATTTCTTATTTTTGTAATTTTTCCTGTTTTTTTCTTTACTCTCTTATTTTACCTATTATTAGTGTATGTCTTATTTTTTTCCTATTTTCTCATATATGTGTTTTTCTTTCTCTTCAGTCTGAAGGATACCTTTAAGTACTTTCTGTAGAGCTGGCTTTGTAGACATAAATTTCTTTAGCCTGACTTTGTTGTGGAAAGTACTTATTTCTCATTCAATTGTAATGGCCAGATATTGTAACCTTGGCTGACACTTGTTACTTTCAGGCTTTCAAGGTTTGTGTTGCATAATCTGCAGTTATTATAATGGGCTTGCCTTTATAAATTACCTGTTGCTTCCCTCTTACTGCCTTCCAAATATTTTCTTTGCTTTGTGCATTCAGTAGTTTAATTATAATATAGCATGGAGAGGTTCTTTCCTGGTTTTGTCTGTTTGGTGTTCTGAATGCTTCCTGTATCTGCACTGGTACCACTATCCCTACATGGGGGAAATTCTCTTCTATGATTTTGTTGAAAATATCTCCCATGTCCTGATAGTGAAATTCTTCTCCTTCAGCTATACCCTAAATTCTTATTTTTTATCTCTTCATAGTGTTGTGGATGTTTTTTAATTCCCATTCACACTTTCCTATTAGTTTCCCATTCTCTTTGTTGGACTGTTCCAGTTCGGCCACCTTGTCTTCCAATTTAGAAATTCTGTTTTCTCCTTTATCTATTCTTCTGGTGAGACTTTCTGTAGAGTTTTGTGTTTCACTCATTATGTTTTTCATTTCTAGCAATTCTGATTTGAATTTATTATTTCTATTTCCTTACTCATACCTTGTATCAACTTTCTTATTTTCTAAAGTTGGTTTCCCGTGTTCTCCTTCTTGAGTTGTTTTCTTTTTTGATTCCTTTGATTTCTTTTTTTTTTTTGATTCTTTGAACATAGTCAAAATTATTCTTTTGAATTCTTTGTCAGGCATTTCATCTAACTCAGTCTCACTGAAGATCATGTCTGGTGGATTTATAGTTTATGGTAGAAGTTTATTATCTTGAGTTTTTGTGTTTTTGTATTATAATGTAGAGATTTTTGCATCTGAATTAATTCAGTGCCTGATTTTCCCAATTGTCTGTTGTATTCTTTGATGTGTGGATCAATTATTATATATCTTCAAGCCTAATGTTTCAGGTGTGGCTCTTATATTACTCCCAGAAAGACCACAGAAGTGACCTAATAGTTGTGGTTGACTACTTTATCAATATTCTAGTAGGTTTGTTGGAGAAAAATACAGGTTTAATATGCTAATGGGCAGTATACACACATAAACCCAAACTGCACAATGTATTTATGCAAGTGCAGGGATTAAACAGGTCATCTAAACAAAGCCAAGGTACTTAAGGGTACATGTTGGTTCCCCCCCTTAATCCTTTTGACTAGGAGGCTGAGATAAATGCCTTATGCTGAGTTCCAGGTCTGCCTGGGATGGAGTGGGATCCCACAACCCCAAGAAAGTCAGGAGAAGATAAGAGTGCACTATAAATCTAGAAATATCAAAGGTGACAACTTCCCTTTCAAGACCCACCTTATTTAAGAATCAATCAGCATGGTTGGGCCCTGTTACTGTTAGGTGTGGCTCTGCTCTAACCCAAGCTGAGCCTGAGGCTGGCTCTCTCCCCATTGGGCTGTGGGCTAGCTGGGTCCTGGATCTTCTGCCTAGATCAACTGTGGTGGACACTGGTGGTTCCAGTGCTGGTCACTCACTACCTGAAATATTCTCTTTGGTGGGCACTCTCAGGCTGACCACAGGTGCCTCACCTTCTTCATGAATGGAGAACTCTTGTGGCTGCTCTCCTCCCTTGCATGGCTATGGGAGGTTCCTGGCAGGTTCTGGGCAAAGAGTTCCTCTGGGGCAGGACACTACTACCACCACTGGCTGCTGACCACTGGGGCAGTGGTTTCCAGAAGTCCGGTGTCTTTCTTGTTTTTCTGATGATGTTAAAAGCTCCTACACACCCTTTGTTCCTGGTAAAAGAGTATGTTCTGTGGTTTCTGACTTCTTTCTCTCCCCTGGCTGTTCTAGCATTCTTATCCCATTGTCATCCTAACCAGAAGTCCACTTTCACTTTTCAATAAACTTTGCTTGCTTACCCTTTTCCCATGGTCCTTACTCATCATTCATCATGATTAGGGGACAACAAATCCTAAAAACCAGAAGCATCTCAATGGGGAGTAGTTATTATCCCCAAATTGTTTGTTTTTTTTTTTGCATACTAGACTAGAAGTCCTATGCAATAGAATTAAGAAAAAAATCACAAATGGGAAGCTTTCTTTAATTATAACTTAAAGCTCTCAAAAGAAAAGAAATGGGCTGTAAAGATGGCATATTGGTTAAAAGTGCTTGCTTGAAAAGCCTAATGACCTGGGTGGGTTTAGTTCCCCAGTACCCATGTGACACCAAATGCACAAAGTGGCACATGTGTCTGGAGTTCATATCAATGACAGGAAGTCCTGGCACTCCCACATTTATTCTCCCTGACTGCCTTTTTCTATCTCTCTATCTGAAATAAATAAAATATTTTCAAATGAAATTATTTTAAAAACAAAAAATATAAAACTAGTAATTTAAAATTTAATGGATGAAGGTATGGGTCAGTAGTTAAGATACTTGCCTGCAAAGCCTAACAACCTTAGTTTGATTCCCCAGTACCCATGTAAAGCCAGAAGAACAGGGTGACACATTCACCTGGAGTTCATTTACAGTGGCTAAAGGCCCTGGTGTGCCCATTCTCTCTCTGTCTCTCTTCTATCAATCTCTCCATGCTTACAAATAAATTAAATAAATAAATAAAATGTTTTTTTAAATGTTAATTAAAAAGAGTTCTAAAAACTACATATTAAGTAACAGATATTAAAATGAATAGGAAATTATTAATAAAATAATAAAGGATATGTGAAAACTAAAAATAAATTCTGAGAAATCTGTTTTCAACACTCTACTCTCATCTATCCTGCTCTTCACTTGTCTCTCCTTTATCTCTTGGCAGAAAAAAAATCAAAGTATTTTGTGGCTGCACAGACACCTACGTCTCCCCTGTAACACTGATCAGAAAGACATCACAACTGGTACTCAATAGGATTTGAAATACTGTATGAAAGGGAGGAGTGTGCAAGCATTAAACGTTGAACTTAGAACCATTAAGGGAAGATCTGCTTCCTACTAGCTAGAGGAAGAAAGAACATGTTCCCCTCAGTATCTGAATAGAGATATGCTCTTCTAAGATAACCCCAAACAAGACAACAAAAACATAATTTTGTCCTCTTCCTTAATAAATGATCCAACTGGACCTGTCAATCATTCACCTGGTCAGAAGACCACCCCTCACTTAAAGATATACTAAGGAGATGAGAGGAATAACTTAATAACTTTCCTTTTAATGAGACAATATCATAAGCCCAGCCTCAAGCCCTTTGTTTTTTCTCTCTCTCTTTCCTTAATAAATTTACTTTTACTTTGTTCATCCTTTGTATCTTTTTCTCTTTAGCACGTGGCACATACTCAAGAGCCACTGTGTTGAGGCAGCTTTGGTGGTCATTTGAATTGTGTGGCCACCCTCACTCTCAAGACCTACCTCAGAGGAAAAGATTGTTATGGCCTGTTTTGGAATAAAACATTAGTGGGAATAGCTTGTCACAGTCAGCTACATGACACTGGGATGAATCTCCAAACCAGGCACAGTTATCGGAGGAAATGATTTATTGAAGTTACAGATCCAGGGGAATTTCCGTAACAGTAAAAGAGGCTGGCCCCCTTTCAAAGGTCCAAGCAGAGAGAGAAACCCATCACCAACAGCACAGACACACAATGGCAAATAGTCAGGAGGGCCAAGGAGAGAATTTGTTCCCCTTTATATAGCATTAGGGTGGGGTCTTTTAATTTTTTCCCAGACTTAGTGGCTTCCTGAGTCTCTGGAATTTCCTTTCTTCACTGCCCACACAGGAAGTGATATTAATTTCCAACTTCCCTGAGCTTTCTTACATCCTGCCCCCTATTGAGAGGAATGTCTTCCTGTGAACATCAGAGACCCACCAAAGATAATTAAAAAGATCAAGTTGACAACAAAACCTAACCATCCCATAAGTTTACATTTTTAAAGATTACTATGGAAATAAATACTTAACATGGAAAAATAATCATCTGGTTTTATATAAGAAGCTTGACTTTTTGTAAACTTATTTATTGTTAATACTTAGATACATTTTATGAGCAAGTCTTGTGAAGGTGCCCCCATTTCCTTCCTCACTGTCCCCAACCCGCTGAGGGCCCTCCTCAGTGGGATTGCTGGACTATTCCATTGGATAGGGGGTTATAAATTGTACAAGCAGTAGACATTTTTTTCTTTGTGTGTTGTTGTTAAGGGGGGGGCAATGTCTCTGGACATTCTGACCATGGATCTTATAATTTTTTCCACTCCCTCTTCTGCAAAGTTCCCTGAGACATGGTGGGTGAGTTTTAAGTCTGCTTTGCTGTTGAGATCTTAAGAATCTTTGGGTTTCTACTTTGTGCTATGTTGGGTATCCTCAGTGTCTGTCTCCATTACCCTTTCATAGGTTATCTGACGTGCTGTGGAGGTAGCTCTCTTGCTCATATCACCACTTCCTCAAAGTTTTTGTTTTCAGCCCTATATGATGTTAGGAGTGATTCATTGCCTGCCTGGGTGTCAGCCATCATCCAAGGTCCTATTGTTGTAATTGGGTTGTCCACAGTTCTTGCTGACTTCTGAAAAATGCAAACAGAATCTCCAATGGAGATTGAGATCAGTATAAATTAAATGAGACAAGTATTGTTAATTTGGTGCAATTAAAATGGATGTAGACTCTCTTTGTACCCCTGGTTAGTTTCCATTTGAAGTCCAGGTTCTTAGTTTCCATAAGAGTTTGCTTTGGATCTCAGTTCCAGTTAAGGGTTCCTTGCCACTCAGTGGATTTCTTAGCTAATCATCAAGCCATGGGTTACCCATCTAGGTTAAGTACCATTATTGCACAGATAAGCATTTGTTGGTTTGCTCGTCTCTGCTATATAGCAGTGTCCTCAGCATTCTAATAACATATGTTGGTGTTGTATTTCAATGTCTTCTGCTTTCTCCAAATATCACTGGTCAATTTTCCCTGGCAGCTCATGTAATTCCTCCATCCCTACACAGGCTACCATGTAAGAGCTGGTTTCCTTTCTGGACCCAGCAGAGTCTCTCAGTGTTGTGTGAGAACCCTATGTGGTATCTTCAGCAATGAGTTCTTATCTTTTGCATGGGATGGGTATTCAAGAACACTGACATAAGCCTGTCTTGTTTCAGGGACATTGTGGGTCTCTTTGATCAATAGCTCAGTTTGGGAAGTAACCAATAACTAGAATAGGAACAGGCAAGAGCCACTTGTCTTGGGGTTAGGCTTCTTCCTACCATCTGTGGTTTCTAATCAGGTTAAGCTTGAATAGTTACCAAATCTGACAGGTGAATTGAGAGACTGACAAAGGGGATGGAAGAAATGGGGTTAGAATTTAATGTAGGGGGGAGATGTACACTAATCTAAACCAATAATGAATCAATATCATAAAATCCTTACTTTCATATGGTAAGCTCTCTTTTAAAAAATCACAGAAAACAAAAATGGCAAACTCAAATTCGGTCTTTTAGTTGCCTTATAGACAGAAATGAGAAGTTAATGGTTGTTTTGTTTTTCTTATTAAGCAAAGACAGTTTCCAAATGCTTATTATAATGAGTATTAAATCTGCTTGTGTAAAACTACCACAGGGATTATTAGTGTATTTAACTTGAACTTGCAACTCTAAGGTGTTTAGTATGCAACATGCATGCCTTCTGTGTGTCTGAAAAAGCTTCATTAGTTGATATTTGAAATGTAATTATCTTATTAAAAATTATTTTCTAAGCAGGTGTAGTAGTTCATGTCTATAATCCCTGCACTCAGAAGGCTGAAGCAGGCAGACACCATGAGTTCAAACCTGGGCTACATAATGAGTTCTTATCTCAAAAAATGTGTTTTCTAAATTTGTAATAATATGATAATAATAAGGAAAAGGAGGAAGAGGAGAGGGGAGAAAGAAATCATCAAATTAAAAAAGAGATGAGTTATAGCTATAATGTATATTTTTGATGAAGAAAGTTAAAGAAGACAACATTTTTGGCCATTCCAGGGTTCCTTCCTGGGAGGGAAAAACCAGTGCAGGGTCAGAGGGAGGCAGGGTTATGCACCACTGGGAGACAGGACTGAGCACTGGGGTTGAACACCAGGACTAGTTACCATTCAAGAGTGTCAAGTTTAAAAAAATGTGTGAACAGAACAAGAGGGATGTATAGGAAACCTTTAAAAAGACCAAATATAGACATACAGGAAAAGAAAGAAAGGTCAAGGGCATAGAAAATATCTTCAACCAAATTATTAAAGAAAACTTTCCCAACCTTTCAAAAGAGACACTGATCCAGGTACAGGAGGTACACAGAACCCCAAATAGACAGTTTTAGAGAAGATATTCTACATATCACATAATGATCAAAACACTAAACCCAGAAAACAAAGAGATATTTCTAAAAGTTGTAAGAGAAAAACAGCTCATTATATACAGAGGTAAGTCCAAAAGAATAGCCTTCAATTTTTCAATGGAAACTCTTAGAGCTAGAAGAGCTTGGAATGGGGTTTTTTAAATTAAAAGACCATGTCTACCAACCCAAACTACTATACCCAGCAAAATTATCTCTCATAATAGAAAGTGAAAGGGAAAACACCTTTCATAATATAAACCAGCTTTATGATTTCATGAGCACCAAGCCAGCCCTACAGAGAATGCTACATGGACTACTCCACACTTAGGAGATGAACCAATATGCACATGAGAATTGAAAAAGAAATAATCAAAACTAGAGGCTTACTGCTTCCCGACTCTTGTAGGCAGATCCCCTCTATGTGCCCAACCCATATGCCCACTTCCTCTCACTTCCCACCACCCCCTCTCATGGGCATGTCCCCACTATGTCCCACCCCCCTCTCATGGGCACATCCCCACTATGTCCCACCCCAAGCACCCTCTTCCTTTAACTTCCCACTACCCACCTCTCATGGACAGGTACCATATATGGGCCTGCCCCATGAGCCCTCTGCCCAGACCACTCTCTCCCCACACCTCTTGTCAGATCCTGTGGATATTGTCATATAGGCTTATTCTTGGAAGCTTCAGCTCCAGAGGAAACCAGTCTCCAGGAAATAGCTACTGTGGAAACCCCCAACTGTAAAAAAAAAAAATTCTAGTCCATCTCCTGCTGCTGTAGGAAACAGCCTCGAGTCAGGGTTTGGGGAGAGAAGCAGTGTGAGCTGTAGTTTCAGGTTTTGGCAGTGAGGAGCTGCCTGAGTCTCACTGACAAAGAAGGGAGTCACCACTCACTCCAGGTTGACAAAGACAAATCATTCTTAAGAAAGGCTGGGGTATTAGGGGAGTAAGAGTGTTTGGAGGTGGAGTGCTCCAGGTGGGCAAGGTATAGGGCAAGCTTGGGCTTAGTGCTATCAGTGAGTTTTTGTCCTGGGCACCCCAAGTTGGTAAGAGTCAAGGTGGGATTGGGTTCAGTGCACCCCAAGATGGTGTAGAGATAGGTGTGGGTAGGATTGGAGGTCTAGGGATGCCAGCACCTGCACACCCCAGTCTACTGAGGAGACCTGTGTGGCTGGAATGGAGACTAAACACCTGGGGTCTCAATGTATGTGGGCCTGCCTGCCCCAGTCCAGCAAAGAGTTGTGTGTGGCAGGGGCCATGGCACTTCAGGTGGGAAAGGTGCTTGGCAAGTTTGAGTCTAGTGCTACCACTGTGTTTGGGGCCTGTGAACTCTGAATTTGGTGAGGTGCAAGGTGGGTTCAGGGTATGTGAACCCCTGCCTACCTGATGAGAATCTTGGTGTGATTGGGACCTGAGATCTGGGGGTGTTTGTGCAACCAGCACATGTGCACCCAAGCCTAGTGAGGTGACCTGCAAGTGTGGGGCCTGAGCACTGGGGGTACCAGTACACTTGGGCCTCTGTGCTCCAGTCTAGAAAAGGGTTCAGTGAGTCTGGGGACAGTGCTCTGGTGACACCAGTGTATGTAAGGCCTGGGAAACCTGAACTGGAGAGAGACCTTGAGTATTTGGGCCTGTAGTACATATAAGGTGGTGAGAGGATCACTGAGTCTGGGATTCATACTTGGGAGTGTCAGAGTGTTAGGGGACTATACCCTGGATTGTAGAGGGTTGTGAACTATTTAAAGCCCATGTACCCAATCTGTACTGCCCCAAACCTAGCACAACTCAAGTATCAGCCACCAACACAGAGTAGCAGTCACAACATCCATAAATGAAAAACAAATCAATCACCGAAGAAATAAGACTTTCATAACCCTAAAAACCACACACATACACACACACACACACACACACACACACACACACACACACACACACCACACCTTCTAGCATCCCACCCCTCCCCAGCCTGATTCCAAACCTAATTAGGGAGTGAAAGCTCTTTGGTGGGAACATTCCAGGAAGACATCACAATGATTTTGACAATCCACGTAGCTGGGAAATGATGGGGGAAGAGGAACAAGTAGGATACCTCTGGATCTTCCTGAGCCACAGTTGCAAGACACAGTGGTGATTTCAGCCAGAGAACTTCTCTGACCTTCAAAGCATATTACATACCAGCTGCCAACCCAGAACTACTGGTGTATCCATGACACCTGCATCTTATGTGCCTGTGGTTGCAATGGTGTCTCAACCCACCTGGAAACCAGAACAGAACACTGACTGAATATCCTATATTAGCTCCCTCATTGAGAAAATTGGAGCTTTATCCAGAAATAGGAAGACCCCAAAGCAGAGAAAAACCAAAAAACCAAAAAGCAAGCACAACACATCAAGCTAAAAGTCCCCCACCAAGGCCCCCCAATCCCACAATTGAAGTGGCCCCTGGAAATATAGGGAAGACAACAGGATTACAATTACAAAATGAGAGTAAAATAACCTCAGGTCATAACAGTAATGATACCCTGAACAAAATATTGGCTGAACTAGAAACAGAAGGAAAAAAAACATATAAATGAAGTGGAACTCAAAAACACAAGCTTCAACATCAGACTTAATTGAGGAAAATCAGAGTGACTTCAGAAGAGCAATTATCAAATTAAAGATAAAACAACAGTGGAAGGAGCTAAATAAGCTAATTAAATTCCATGAGGACATAACTATATATAAGAATGTATTCCAGGAAACACTAACAAAAACAAAACTAGACTTGAAACTGGAACTTAACAGAGAGATTGAGACTATAAAAATAAATATAATAGGAAACAAAAATCAAATAGATGTATTAAAAGCCTCTTTAGAATTTCTCAATCTTATAATTAATAACCTGGAGGAGAGAATTTCAGATCTCAAAGATAAGGAAATAGAAATAAATAGGGAATCCCAAAGCTTCAATAAATTCAAAAAATCATTTGAATAGAACATGAGGGAACTGCCAGATACTGTAAAGAGACCAAATATCAGGGTCATGTGGATATCAGAGGGAGAAGAAACCCAGGCCAAAGGCATAGAGAACATATTCAACAAAATTATTGAAGAAAATTTCTCCATTCTAACAAGAGAAAGGTTGGTATGGATTCAATAGACCCAAAGAATTACAAACAGACAGAATGAAAGAAGGAACTCTCCAAGACATCTTAGTTAAAATGCTAAACATAGAAAGCAAAGAAAGAGTGCTAAAACCAAAAAGAAACAATACATATATAAAGGCAACTCCCTCAGACTTCTCATTGGAAGCCATGAAGGACAGAAGGTCCTGGAAAAATGCTCTACAAGGCCTAAAAAACTATGGCTTCCAACCCAGATTACTGTAATCAGCAAAGGTATCCCTCATAATAGATGGAGACATGAAAATGTTCCATGATAAAAGCCATCTCTAAGACAATGTGAACACAAAGCCAAACTTAGAGAGGATATTGTTGGAAATAACCCACACAGAAGAGATGAACAGCCAACTCCCAGAACCCAGTAGAGGACAGTACAAAGACCAAAATTATTGTGCTTATAATAACATACCAGGAATCAACCCCCATAAATTGTCCACCATGACAGGGCTTAAAGTAAACATCACAGTTATTTTTTTTGAATTTTAATGGACTTAACTCACCCATAAAAAGACACAAGCAAACAGGGTGGATCAGAAATATGGATCCTTCTTTGCTGCCTTCCAGAAATACACCTCACATTTAAAGACAGAAATCTCCTCAGAGTAAAAGGATGGAAAATGATCATCCAAGCAACAGAAACAAAAAACAAGCATGTGTGTTGACATTAATAACTGACAAAATAGAGTTTAACCAAAGTTAATTAAAAAGGACAATGAAGGACACTTCTTACTCATCAAGAGAATGATCCAACAAGAGGATATGAGTATCATTAATATGGATACTCCAAATAGAGGTGCACACATTTCATAAACCAAAACTTACTAAAAAACAAAATAGAAATAAACACTAATACGATCATAGTAAGAGACGTTCATACACCACTTTCTCCACTAGACAGATCACCCAAACAGAAGAGCAGGGAAATAATGGAGCTTAACAACACCACAGATCAACTAGACCAAACAGATGTATACAGAACATCCCATCTCAAGACTACAGAATATAGATTCTCAGCAGCCCATGGAACCTTCTCCAAACTAGACCACATATTAGGGCATAAAACATGCCTCAATAAATTCAAGAAGATTGAAATATCCTCCGGCATCATATTGGACCAAAATGTGCTAATGCTGGAAATCAACAATGGGAAGAACCACAGAAAACATAGCAACTATTGTCAAATGAAGAATACAATGAATGGGTCGTTCAAGAACACAAAGGGAAATTTAAAATTTTCTTGAAGTAAATGATAAAGAAAGCACAACAAATCAAAAATTATGAGACACAATGAAGTAGCCCTAAGGGGAAAATTCATAGCCCTGAAAGCCTTCATAACAAAGACAGAGAGAGTTCTCAAATTAATTACCTAACCACCCACCTAAAGGTATTGGAACGACTAGAACAATCCAACTCCAGGAGCTCAAGACAAAAATAAATAATTAAGAACAGACTTGAGATTAATGAAGTAGAAACTAAGAAAACAATTTTAAAAATAGATGAAATAAAGAGCTGGTGCTTTGAAAAAATATACAAGACGGATAAATCCCTGGCCAATCAAATTAAACAAAAGAAGAGAGAGAGAGCGAGAAAGAGAGAGAGAGGGCCCAAGAGGGGGCACAATAGAGACCAATTAAATTGGAAGACTCATCAGATCATACTTTCAAAACCTCTACTCAACAAACTTGGAAAACCTAGAAGAAATGGATGAATGCCTGGACACCTACTACCTACCAAAACTAAACCTTGAACAGATAGAGCTCCTAAATAAACCAATCCCATCCACTGAGATTGAAAATGTAATCAAAAACCTTCCCAAAAGGAAAAGTCCAGGACCAGTTGGATTCTCAGCCAAATTCTACCAAACCATCATAGAACTGAAACCATTTTTCTGAAGTTTCTTCATGTAATTGGAGAACAACGAATCCTTCCAAACTCCTGCTGTGAAGCTACCATTACCCTATTACCAAAACGAGACAAAGATACAAGAAATGAAAACTATAAACCTATATCCCTGATGAACTTTGATGCAAAAATTCTGAACAAAATCCTCACAAACCAAATATAGCACCACATTAAATGTATTATTCACCTTGACTAGGTAGGCATCATCCCAGGGATGCAGGTATGGTTCAACATACAGAAGTCATTTAATATAATGAATATCATTAATAAACTTAACTGCAAGAACCATACGGTCATCTCAATCAATGCAGAAAAGGCCTTTGACAAAATTCAACATAACTTCATGATCAAAACACTTGAGAGACTGGGCATAGAGGGTCAACATAATGAAGGTCATATACAAAAATCCTAAAGCCCAAATCATACTCAATGGGGAAAGATTTAATGAGTACCCAATAAAATCAGGAATAAGACAGGGATGTCCACTCTCACCACTGCTCTTTAACATAGTGCTTGAAGTCCTAGCCCAAGCAATTAGAAACACATAAAAGGGATATAAATTGGAAAGGAAGAGGTGAAACTATACCTTTTTTGCAGATGACATGATCATATACATAACAGTCCCAAAGGAGAGCACCAGTAAGCTTATGAAGGTGTTAAATTCCTTCAGCAAAGTGGCAGGATACAAAATTACACACAAAAATCAGTAGCCTTCATGTATGCAAACTACATTCATACAGAAAAAGAAATCAACAAGACTGTCCCATATTCAATAGCCTCAAAAAAATCAAATAGCTTGAAATAACACTAACCAAGGATGTAAAAAACTTGTGCAATGAAAACATAAAAACGATCAAGAAGGAAATTTATGAGGACATGAAAAGATGGAAAGATCTTCCTTGGTCCTGAATAGGTATAGTTAATGTTGTAAAATGGCAATTCTTCCAAAAGCAATTCAATGCAATGCCAATAAAAATCCCAGCTTCCTTTTTTAACCAACCTAGAAAAATAATCTCAAAATTTATTTGTAATGGCAAAATGCCTTGGATAGAAAATCTATCCTTAGGGGAAAAAAAGCTCTTCAGGAGGTATCATCATTCCCAATCTAAAGATATGCTACAAAGGCACAAAGGCATAGTAACAAAAACACATGATACTGGCATAAAAATAGACAGATTAGCAGAACAGAATTCAAAACCCTACTCTTAGCTTCAGTAACTCTAGTTATTTGATCTTTGACAAGGGTGCCAACAATGTTCACTGGCATAAAGATACCATCTTCAATAAATGGTACTGGACAAATTTGGCTAAATTCATGAAAAAAATTGAAACTAGACCCACTCCTCTCACCATACACAAAAATCAACTCTAAATGGACAAAAGACCTCAACCTAAGATGTGATATTCTGAAAACCCTGGAAGAAAAACTAAGAGGAAATCTCCTTGAGTAGGAATAAACTTCACGAACAAACCTCCAATAGCCCAGAAGTGCAACAATCACATAACGAATAGGATCTCATCAAGCTAAAAAGCTTCTTTACAGAAAAACATACCATACTCAGAGCTAATAGAACGCCATCAGACTGAGAGATAATTTTTTGCCAGCTATATAACACAGAGAGACATCTAATATCTAGAACTTACAAAGAACTCAAAAAATTAAATAATAAAAATTTAAACAGCCCTCTCAGAAAATAGTGCACTGAACTCAAGAGGGTATTCACAGAGGAGGAAACATATATGGATAATTCTTATTTGAGAAAATGTTTATAATCCTTAATCATCAGGGAAATGCAAATCTAAACAACAATGAGATTCCACCTTACTCTAGTCAGAATGGCAATAATTTAAAAATCTACCTTCAATATATGCTGGTATTGATGCAGGGAAAAAGGAAACCTCATTCACTGCTGGTGGGATTGAAAACTTGTACAACCACTATAGAAAGCAGTGTGGAGGCTCTTGAAAAATATGAATATAGCACTACCAACAGACCCAGCTATCCATCTACTGGGCATCTACCTTCAAGATTCTTCACTTCTGCATAGAGACATTTGCTCAACCATATTTATAGTGGCTCAATTCATGATAGCTAAGAATTGGAATCAACCCAAATGCCCATCACTGGAAGAATGGATATCAAAGTTACGGTACATAAACACTATGGAATTCTACTGAGCAGAAAAGAAAGAAGACATAAAGAATTTATAAAAAGTGGATGGACTTGAAGCAGATCTTATTTGGTGAACTCACACAAGAACAGAGAGACAAGTGATGCATACTCTCCCTCATATGTGTTTCCTAACCAGGTTAAGCTTGAATAGTAAACAAACCTGACAGGTGAACTGAGAGACTGGAAAAAGGGACTGAAGGAATGAGGTGAGGGTGGGGAGATTTATACACTAATCTGAAACAACAATGAATTGATACCATAAAATTCTTTCGTACACTAAGCTCACGAGGAAGCCATGGGCATCATCTGGTAAGTGGGTCCCTGAGTAGGGTAGTAGGAAGCCTAACCCCACAACACATTGCTCTGGCCTATAACTCTCTGTCCCAGTGATTGGTTACTTCCCACAATGAGCTGCTAATTGAAGAGCCTCATGAGTTCCCCAAAGCAAGACAGCTTTATGTCAAAGCTCTTAAGTACCTGCCTCAAGCTAGAGATAAGACAGTCTTGCTGAAGGTACCATAGACTGTCATCACACAACACTGAGAGACCCTTCTGGATCCAGAATGATAACCATTTTCCAGATGGTAGCCTGTATGGTACTGGAAGGTGTTATATAATCTGCCAGGGGAAATTGGCCAATGAAATTTGGAAAAAGCAGATACCACTGATATACAATACTGATCCATGTAATGAGAATGCTGAGGACATTGATATATGGCAAAGATCAGCAAGCCAAGAAGAGCTCTTCTCTGCCATAGAGGTGCTAAAGCTAGGTGGGTAATCAATGGCTTACTGATCGGCTAAGAGATATGCTCAGTGGCAAGGAACCCTTAACTGGAACTGGGATCCATGTAAAACTCTTATGGGGGACCAAGATCCTGGGCTCCAAGGGGAAACTCCCACTAACCAGAGAGGCTACACCTATTAGAATCTCACCAAACCAACAAAGTTTGTCTCATTTCACCTACACTGATCTCACTCTCCATTGGAGATTATGTTTGTATTTTTCAGAAGGCAATGAAAAATGTGCATGACACAATTCCACCAATTAGACAAGTGATGATAGCTGACACCCAGGCAGAAGATGAACCACCCCTAACCTATCATATAGGGCCCAAACAAAACCTATTAGGAAGTGGCGAGATGAACAAGAAACCTACCTTGACAACAAGTCAGATAACTCATGAAAAGACAATGGAGAGAGACACAGATACCCAATGCAATCCGAAGCAGAAATCCAGAGACTCTTAAGACCTCAGTAGTAAAGCAGACTTAAAACTCACCCACCATGACTCAGGGAACTGAATGGAAGAGGGGGTGGAAAGATTGTAAGAGCCATGGTGGGGGAGAATATCCAGGGTCGTTGCCCCCCAGCATAAACACACAAAGAAATAAACTGGCTACTTCTTGTATAATTCAGAACCCCCTGTCGGAACAGCGAGCCAGGAATGGATCACTTGTACAATGGAGGAGCCAAAGCCTGGGGGAGGCAATCAACAGCTTTTAAATTCAGCCAAATTCTCCACTCAGTGAGGGGGAGCCCTCAAATGGAACTGGGGACTTAGGGCAATATGCACTGGGAGCCAGACTCTTGGGCCCACAAGGAGTGATGCACTATGTGAGCGATTGAACAAGAGGCTACTAAAAATAGAATCTAGCCAATTCAAAAATGTGTATCTCAGTTAACCTATCTCACTCTCCGATGGAGACTCTGTTTGTATCTTTCAGAATGTAGTGAGAGAGATGTGGCTCATCCTACCCTACCAATGAACTGCAGGCCGATAGCTGACATCCTGACAAGAGATGAGCCACCCCTGACATACCATGGAGGATCCTTATGGAACCACGCAGAGAATGATGAGATGAACAAGTGACCCAGGGCCACAACCAATCAGCAAACAAATGATAAACCAAGGAGACAGACACCAATGATTTTCGACAAAACCTAAATCAGAAGTACAGAGACCCCTAAGATCTCAACAATAAAAGAACCTTAATACTCACCCACAACGACTCAGGGAAATGAGTGGAAGAGGGGGCAGAAATATTGTGAGAACCTTGGTGGGGGAGAATACCCAAAGTCATGGCCGCCCTCAGTAGCAACACACTAAGGTTGGCAGAACCGGGCTGTCTCCTAGGATATCCATGGTCCCTGCCCCAAGGACTGATCCAAACTATCCAAGGAGGAGGATATCCAGCTGATTGGGGATGGGGAAGAGGGACATTGGGAACGGGGGATAACAATTTATTGTTTTCCCATTAAATAATGTAACTTATTATGGACAATTTTAAAAATTAATTAATTAAAAATTAAAAAAGAACCCCCTGTCCCATGGTCTGGTCCAACA
The DNA here is from genome assembly GCA_004024765.1 of Zapus hudsonius. Classification (NCBI taxonomy): domain Eukaryota; kingdom Metazoa; phylum Chordata; class Mammalia; order Rodentia; family Dipodidae; genus Zapus; species Zapus hudsonius. Next base: position 22,874 of record PVHP010015551.1, read on the forward strand.
ATCCCACTAAGGAGAGCATCCAGTAGACTGGGGACAGGAAGGAGGGTAATGGGGGTACCATCACAAGATTTGCTTATAGAATGTATCTAATTTTTGACAATAAATGTGTTTTAAAAAGAGAGGGACATTTTCAACTGAAGTAACCTACTGGTGTGCAGAAAGATTTACCCTAAAACCTTGGGCTTCTGCAGATATATCTCAGTGTCAGAATTGGGCCTCCCCCCCGCAACACACACATATAAAACCTCCCAAAGAATTTACATTATTACTAAAGCACTTGGTTACCCACCTGAACTAGATATTAAGACCCTGTTGCTGAAGACACTACAGGATACAGTTGCAGGAGATTGAATGATTATGCTGTAACAATCATGAAGCCAGCTCTCTACTTGCTAGCTTCAGAGTTCTAGAAAGCACTGTAACAGCTGCTGGGATTAAAAGTTACCAACAAGGTGAACAAGAACTGGATTCTGCAAGATACAAAATCAGCCAGATAGGTAAGAGGTACACACCAGTGAAATAGTGTTGTGCAAGTTATGGGGGTAGTTAACTGCTCTCTGATTGGCTATGAGGCCAGATCAGTATAAAGTAATTCACACTTTGTACTAAGACCCAAGTCAGAAGCCTATGGTATGGAGGGACATAGACCATAGAGGAAAGTTTCCACTGTTATATGGGTAAGTGGAGAAGTTATACCCATCACATTCTTCTAAATGAACATGTCTATCCACTCTAATCTATGCTTCTCTCACTCTCGGTTACAGAGTCTGCTTTTTACAGATGTCAGCAATACCAGGGAGAACCAAAACCCATCAAAATGACAGGAAGAGAAAGCTGAGTGCCAGTCATGGGTTGTGTCATCTCTATAACACACACCAGGGCCAAGGCAACATTACCAAAGAAGTGATGGTCTAAATGTATGTTCTGCTCTCAATGCTAGCCAGAAAACCATACACAGAGAGATGGCAGTAAACACCGTAACTCATAAAGCAGAAAATAAGAGGCTGATGATAGCTCAGTAAAAACAAAGGAGACTTCTAACATGACCTCCAAAGCTCAGGGCAGAAGAAGGGGCAAAAGGAATGTAAGAGCCACAGGCTGGGAAGGTGATGTAGTCACTTCCCTCATTGATGTATGGAAAAGAACATGACCAAAAGCAGCTTGTGGGAGTAATGGACTTATGTTGACTTACAGACTCAAGGAGAAGCTCCTTCATGTCAGGGCAAATGATGGCATGACCAGAGTGTGGACATCACCTCTGCCACAGCACTGAAAACAGTGGCAGGAAGATGTGCCAAACACTAGCAAGGGGAAGTTAGCTATAACCCCCATAAGCCCACCCCCAACAGCACACCTCCTACAAGGTTCCAATTCCAAAACTGCCATCAGCTAGGGATCGAGCATTCCGAACACATTAAGTTTATGGGGGACACCTGAAACAAACCATCACATAAGGCATACTGTGAGACCTTGTACTCCACACAGGAACCAACTGGCATGCTCATGACCCCACCATGATTACAAATATTCATTATGAGGAGAGGCCTCAGTGTAATGTGGGTAGGAGAGAGAAGACAGATGAGGATAACCTAATGGGAATATTACCATTTTTTAACATGTTCATAGATTAAATTTCCCAGTAAAAATTTTAAAATATTGTTCCAAATAGAAGATAAAAAGATGCAAAAAAGTAGAAATTAAATTATGAGTTTTTAAAGATTCTGAGTTAAATCTTTCAGAAGGATGAGAGGGTTTCCCATTCTCAACACTGCTTTTAAACAATAGGACTTGAAGTCCTAGCTCAAACAATAAGACAAAAGAAAGAAATAAAAAGAATGCAAATTATAAAGAACTTAAACTAGTCTTATTCACAGATAACATGATTCTATATATAAAAGAACCAAAAACCTCCTAGAAGTGAAAAATGCTTCCAGCAAAGTGGCAGGATATAAAATCAACTCACAAAAATCAGTAGCCTTTGTATATGTCAAGATAACAATATGAAAAAAGAAATCAGGAAAACTGTCACATTCACAATAGACACACCACACACACACACACACACACACACACACATATCAAATACCTTGTAGCCTCTCTAATCTCCAATGAAAACAAAATCTTTAAAGAAAGAACTGGCAGAAGACATGAGAAGATGGGATGACTTTACATACACATGGATTGGAAAAAGTAAAATTGCTAAGATGGCCATTCTACCAAAACCATGATACAGATTCAGTGTAATTCCAATCAAAGTCCCAGCAACATTCTTCACAGAGCTAGGGAAAAGCAATCTCAAAATTCATATGGAAGCAAAAAATGTACTCAGCAAAAGGAACACCTCTGGTGGTATCATCATAACTGACTTCAGCATACCTGATATAAAACCATGATGATAAAAACAACACGGTACTGGCATAAACACAGGCACATAGATCACTGGAATAGAATTAAAGATCCAGGTTTAAGTTTGAGTAACTACGGCTACCTGGTCTTTGACAAAGGGGCCAAAAACTCACTGGAACAAAGATAGCTCATAGCTTCAGCAAATGGTGCTGGAGAAACTGGAGAGCCAGATGGAGAAGATTGAATTTGGATACCTTCCTTTCATCTTGCACAAAAATCAAGTCTAAATGGATCAAGGACCTCAATATACAACTTGAAACTCTAAATCAACTAGATATGGCATATAGAAAGATTTTCTAAGACTTCAGTAGCCCAGGAAATTGTACAAACATGCAAGAACTGGAACCTCGTGAAAACAAAAAGCTATTGTACAGATAAGCAAACCATCAACAGAGTCAACAACCTACTGAATGAGAGAGAAATCTTCACTAGCTCTAACTCTGACAAAGGTTTAATATCTAGAAGATTCTCAAAAATTTAAACAACAATTAGTCAAGTGCCCTACTCAAAAAATTGGAGCAGGAAATTGAACAGAGAATTCTTAAAGGAAGAAATATACATCATGATTAAATAAAGAGATGTTCAATGTCGCTATTCATCAGGGAAACGCAAATTAAGACAACTATGAGATTCCATCTCATTCCAGACAGAATGGGAAGTATCAAAAAAAAATCAAATGACAGCACATGCTGGGTGGGGGTATGGGGAAAGAGGAACCCTCATCCACTGATTGTGGAAATGCAAAATTGTACAACCACTATGGAATCAGTATGTCGACTCCTTAAAATGCTGAGAATAGAACTATCATTAGATCCAGCTATACCTCTTTGTGGCATGTACTCTAAAGACTCTATAGCACAGAGACATGTGTTCAATCATCTATATTGAGGCTCTATTTACAATACCCAGGAGCTGGAATCAGCCCAGTTGCCCATCAACAAATGAATGGTTTATGATGATAGGGGTACATATACACAGTGGAATTCTACTAAGTGATAAGGACAAATGAAATAATCAGATTTGCAGTAAAATGGGGGACTTGGAAAAAATCATGCTAAGCAAGGTCAAATAGACTCAGAAAGATACATGCCACATGCCCTCTAACATGTGGTTACTACCTGGGACAACTGTCAGTTGTTATCGTAAAGCCAAAATAAGTATCCACAGTGTTGCAGTCAGCTTGTAGTTGCTACACAGAAAGAACCCAAACAAGAGTGATTTGTGGAGGAATGGGTTTATTTGGCTTATGGACTCGAGGGGAGACTCTATCCTGGCAGGGAAAATGATGGCATGAGCAGAGGGGTGGACATCACCTCTGCCACAGCACTGGAAACAGTGGCAGGAAGGTGTGCCAAACACTGGCAAGGGGAAGCTGGCTATAACCCCCAAAAGCCCGGCCCCAACAACACAGCTCCATCGAGGTTGTAAAATCCAAACTTCCATCAGATGAGGATAGATTACCCAGAACACATTCATTTGTTTGTTGAGGACACCTGGATCAAACCATGATAGTCCGCCCCTGGCCCCACAAACTAATAATCATACATGATGTAAATGCAATGTGTTCAGCTCAACTCCAAAATCCCCACAGCTTTCAACTGAGCCATAATACCAAAAATAAACCTGTAATGGCACAGAACATTCACACTGCAAAACATGAGACACAGCAAAAACAGACTGAACCAATACAAGATCTAAAACAAGCAGGGCAGCATCAATCATTAACTCCAAGTTCAATGATTCCAACCAATAACAAGTCTCTTGGAGATTTAATTCCACCCCTCCAGCTTGGCTACTCATAGTCCAGGAAAATTTCATCCAGTGCTGGCAGCTCACCTTGGCACCCATCCATAGTCCTGGAATTCTTTGGGTCTCCATTGCAACCCACAATTCATCCTCAATGGCTTCATTGGGCTCCATGCAGGCAACCTAGCACACCTGCTTCACACACCGATGGCCATTTTTCAAAAACAAAACTGTGTTACAAATCCAATGACCCTCTCTTCTTGCATCTGTTCTACTCCACAGAACCAGGTGGGCTACCAACTTATTAATCCAGGGGGTTACAGAGCATTCAGGCCCCTTATTTCAAAGAGTCTGCATTCTTCCTATTGTTCCAATGCAGACCAGCTGGCCCAATCTCAATGGTTGTCATCTCTCAAACAATTGCAGGTGAACAGGCAGCAGTTTCGACCCAAAGATCTTTCTTTCTATTTCATCTACGTCCGCTCATACCAGTCCATTTTTACGTAAAACAATCCTACACAGGTTCCCAGCAGGGAATGCAGCAAGCCTCTCACACAAACTGCTTCTGGCACAGTCCTAACCAAGTTCTTTTTCACCCTTGTAAGCCAAACTTCACAGTCCATAGTTCTTACTGCATTCAGGTCTTTTAATTCTGACCAAAAAGGTTCATCAAGCTGTACTCACAGCACTGCGAGGCGTCTCTTAGGCTGAGATTTCAAATCCTTCCACATTCCTTCTATAGATCACTTCCAGAAGACCAAAGTCACAAGATCAGGGTTCTAGCAGCAACAGACCCCACATCCTGGTACCAAATCTGTTGTAGTCAGCTTTCTAGTTGCTGTGCAGAAAGAACCCAAACAAGAGCAGCTTTTGGAGGAATGGATTTATTTGGCTTATGGACTGGAGGGGAGACTCCATCCTGGCAAGGAAGATGATGGCATGAGCAGAGGGGTGGACATCACCTCTGCCACAGCACTGGAAACAGTGGCAGGAAGGTGTGTAAAACACTGGCAAGGGGAAGCTAGCTATAACCCCCAAAAGCCCTCCCCCAACAACACAGCTCCATCAAGGTTGTAAAATCCAAACTGCCATCAGCTGAGAATAGATTACCCAGAACACATTCATTTGTTTTGGCGGGACACCTGGATCAAACCATGACATGAAGTATGAACATGGTACTAGAATGAAGGTAGAAAAAAGAGGAAATAGGGAGAGAGGGGACAAAGGGCTACTCAACAAGTTGAGCATCAGCAAAAAGAGAGAAAGAACAAAGGAAGGAAAGACTGAAAGAAAGGGGACTGGAGAGATGGCTTAGTGGTTAAAGTTCTGCCAGCAAAGCAGAAGGACCAGAGTTCAATTCCCCAATACCCATGTAAAGCCAAATGCACAAGGTGGGGCATGTGTCTGGAGTTTGTTTGCGGTTTCTGGAGGCCCTGGCACTCCTATTCTCTCTCTCTCTCTCTCTCTCTCTCTCTCTCTCTCTCTCTCTCTCTCTCTCTCTCTCTGTGTGTGTGTGTGTGTGTGTGCGTGCACATGTGTTTTCCTCTTTCGCTCTCTCAAATAGATAAATAAATAAATAATATTTTTTAAAAAGAAGGAAAGAAAGAAAGGGGTGGAAAGGTCTTTGGGTAGAGAAAGTGGATGGGGATACACAAAATTAATAAGAACATGAATTAATTCCATACAAACCTTCCTCCTGGATACCATTCTACAAGAGCTTGCCCTCAATAAAGGGGGAGGAGATACCTGAACAGACAAGCCCCATAGAAGGTAGAGAAAGCATAACTCAACCATGAGCTTTGGCTAGTAATTCCCAGAGCCAGAATTGGGTTTCCCCCAACAGTGAGCTGTTGAGTCAGGGAGACAAATGAGGTTCCTTAAATAATACAGACCCTTATCAAAACACTTGATTACCTGAAAGAGTTAATAGGTAAATTCCTATTTCTGAAGACACCACAGCTGGAAGTGAGAGGGAATCCAGTTCCCTCCCAGCTAGCCCTCAGAGTACTGGAAACTACTAGGAGAGCAGCTGGAGAATAATAGTTGCAACAGATCCTGCCAGACACAAAATCAACCAGCCAAGCAAGAAGTACACACTTGTGCAATAGTGGTACACAGCCAATGTGGGTAACCAACTGCTCATGAATTGGATGTGAGATGGGGTCAGTAGGGGAAAGAACTCATATCTCACTCTGGGAACCAAGCCAGATTCCCTTGGACAAAATACCAATAGGCTTCAGAGAGAAACTCCACAGCTGTTTAAGAAGAGTGGACAAAAACATTAATAATTCTCTCTAATAACTAGGCTTATCCCCTTTCATTCAAACTGCTCTCTCCTTCCATTGGAGCATCTGTTCTGCATACTGGGAAGAACCAGGATACATCAATACATCAAGAATAGAGGGCTGACTAGCTACCACCTCCACCTCATCTGCCTGGGCCTAGAAGTCATTACAGAGAAAGTGGTGAAAAGAATACTGCTCTCACAGATAGCCTGAAACCAGTTCTAGAGAGATGGCTGTGATCACTCAAACCTCATAAAAACAGAGATCCAGGGCTGAGGAGATGGCTGAGCAGTTAAATTGCTTACCTGCAAAGCCTACCAAACTGGGTTTGACTCCCAGAACCCATGTAAAGCCAGCTGCACAAAGTGGTTGTCATACTCAGCCACACACTGCTGGGATGAATCTCCAAACTAGGCACAGTTTTAGGAGGAAAATATTTATTAAAGTAACAGATCCAGGGGAAGTTCAATAATGAAAGGTTAGCCCCCTTTTACAGATCCAAACTGAGAGAGACCGCAGCACCACCAACTCTGGCAAACACAATCTAACTAGCCAACAACAGCAGGACTGCCAAACTTGAGCTGTGGCTGTTCTTTGCATATGTATAGCTGAAATTTTAGATCTACCTTAGAAATACCCTAGGAGGCCAGGCCAAGGGGACACCTCCTCCAGCCAGGAGGCTGGAGACAAATTTTTAATACACTTTTGAGTCTATTGGGGGACATTCAGTCAAACTACCACAGTGGTGCATGCATCTGGAAGCCCTGGTTTGTTCTCTCTCTCTCTCTCTCTCTCTCTCTCTCTCTCTCTCTCTCTCTCTCTCTCTCTCTCTCTCTCTCCCTCTTTCTCTTTCTCTTTCTCTCTCTGTATGTGTTTCTGTCTCTCTGTGTCTGCTTGCAAATAAATAATGATGATAAAAACAAAAACAGAGATCCAGAACCTACAGAGAAAGCAACACTAAATCAGATCCTTATCTTGCCCACCCAGGCTCAGGGAACATTGGGTCGGTGGGAATAGCCTGAGGCACTATGTCCCCCCATACACACCAGCCTGACTAAAGCCTCTTGGTCCCCACAATGAATACCAGTAACCCCACCAAAAAAGATCCTCATCAGAATTAAGGCAGAGGTGAGGGGTTCTAAGAGTACAACCTTCTTAATTAAAAAAAATCAATTAATAATAAAATTTTAATGCTATGAAAAAAACAGCATGTTTACTTCAAAGAGCTATAGTTGATTTATACTAAGCATAATAAACATGCCATTGTTCCTATTACAATGTCCTCCTCCATCTCCTTCTATTTCCCAAACCCCAGCAGGAAGGCAAGATGCCACTCAGGCTTGTGCCTTCTGCTAAGTTGAGGCAAAGAAAAGCCTGAGAGACACAGCCTCATTCTCGAATCCCTTATTTGACACTGTTGAAGAATCATTGTAGGAAGCTCCCCCTTCACTATATTGCTTGATTCAAGAGATTGTGGGAGGGGAGGTTGCTAGTGACTTGTAGCTGGCCAGCTAGCTGGGAACTCTTCTGTCCAGCTGTATCCCTAAGCGTTCCCATTTGGTTGTCACTGTGTGGAACTGGACTGTTGGAAAGGGAGGACTGCAGAGAAAAACCCTGTCATCACCCGTGAATTCACTATGATAACTGAAATATTGTTTAAAGTAGAGCGAGTGATTATTGCCCAAAGAGGCAACTGGGGACTTGAGCCATTTGAGGCAAAAGCTCCACAAACAGAAGGCCCACAGCCTTGGAATCATCTTTGTACTTTCAGAAGATAAAATGTAGCAATTTATGTGTTATTGGCATTGGGTGGATTAAAGCATGCTAACCAAATTCTAAAGAAAATGACTCAGAAGTATTATCCACCTTGACCAGGTAGGCTTCACACAGGGATGCAGGGTTGGTTCAACATATGAAAATCAATTAGCATAATCTACCACATTAATAAACTCAAACACAAGATCCACATGATCATCTCAATCAACGCCGAGAAGGCCTTTGACAAAATTTAACATCACTTCATGATCAAAACACTGGAGAGAATTGGCATAGGGGGCTTATACCTCAACATAATAAAGGCCATTTAGAAAACCCCTAAAGCCCAAATGATACTCAATGAGGAAATTGGTCAATGATATTTGGAGAAAGCAGAGACCACTGATATACAATACAGATGGTTGTCATGAGAATGTTGAACACACTGCTATATGGAAGAGACCAGCAAGTCAAGAAGTGCTCATCTGTGCAATAGTGGCACTAAACCTAGGTTTACTTATTGGCTAAGAGACCCACTCAGTGACAGGGAACACTTAACTGGATCTGGGATCCATGGCAAAATCCGATGAGGACCAAGAACCCAGACTCCTAGGGGAAATTCCCACTACCCGAGAGCTATAGAGAGGCCACACCATTAGAATCTAGCCAAAATACCAAGCTTTGTCTCATTTAACCTATACTGATCTCACTCTCTGATGTAGAAATCTGAAGACTCAAAGGCAGTGAGAGAGCAAGGGACAATTCAATTCCACCAATAAGCCATTGGATGAAGGCTGACATCCTGGTAGGAGACAGACCACACCTAGCCTTCACACAGGGTCCAAATGAAACCTATGAGAAAGTGACAAGACAAACAGGAGTCCAATCACCACAGCAAGTCTGATAACCCATGAAAGGTCAATGGAGACAGACACCAATGATATCCAACAAACCCAGGGCAGAGATCTAGAGATGTTTAAGATCTCAACAACAAATCAGACTTAAAACTTAACCAACATAACTCAGGGAACCGAAAGGAAGAGGGGGTGGAAAGAATGTAAGAGCTATGGTGGGGGCGAATATCCAGAGACATTGCCCCCCTCAGCAACAACACACAAAGGGAGGAAAAAAACTGGCTACCACTGGTGCAGTTCATAACCCCCTACCCTATGGACAGATCCAGTAAGCGCACTTACTTATGAGTACCCCATGGGTAGGGGACAGAGAGGAGGGAAATGGAGGCACCATCACAAGATTTGCTCATAAATGTATATAATTATTCATAATAAAGATATTAATTTAATAAAAAAAGATGAGGCAAAGTGGAAATAGAAATGGAACCTGTAGGCAGTTTACTCATGATAGAGGTCCCCAGTGGCTCAAACAAGGGTACAACTATATCCTGTAGCAGGAGAAGGGGTCTCTGGGTGATGAGATCATCAGCTTCTCCATGAAGTTAGATGGAGGAGTCAGGGTTGGGAGGACAAGGGCCTGATGGAGGACAAGGAAAGGCAGGAAAAGCAGGCAGGATAAGCTCTTGCAATCCCCAGCAGCCATGACTACCATGCACTTCACCAAGTTCTTCTGCAACAAGGCCAATTGTCCAGAAAGTATACGGTGGAGGCTTAGCAGAACGAGGCTCCAATAGGAATATTACACCCTCCTGGACATCACCTACATTTACCTCTGGTGTGGTGGGGGAATGGCCCTTTCACACTGAAGATCATGTTCAGACAGCTTGCAAACCGCTCACTAGACCCAGAGCCCAACCCCTTTGTGGGCACCAACACGGGCAAGGCCTCTGAGTGAGAGTCAGTCAGTGACCAGACTCCCAGCCCTGCAAACCTACCAGCCACATCCTTCTTCCTTCTCACTTCCATGCCTCACCTCATGACTCCCCCAGTTTTCACAGGGTCCCCCAGCCACCTTACCTCACCAACTCAGCCTTAGCCAGCTGGCCCACCCCAGCTACCAAGATAGGACTGGGCACCTCAAACTGCCTGCAGATGGCATTCTCCACCAGCAGAGGGAGTAAGATGACTATCAACGGAGTTCCTTGTTCTGTTTAACTTGAGCAAAGGGACCTTCTTCCTCTGCAGCTGAGATATCTCCTCCAATATTTCGAGGTAGGGTGTATGTGTATAAACACCCTCCGTCTCTCTCTCTCTCTCTCTCTCTCTCTCTCTCTCTCTCTCACACACACACACACACACACACACACACACACACACACACACTTTTTACTTGTGTACCAGTAAAAGAGAATATTAACTGGGCTCAGCCTACTAGATCCCATTTTTCTATTTTGATATTTAAATGTTAAGATAACTTAAAGTAACTTCAATTCCATTTTCTCTGCTTAGAGATACCTAAATATTTGGGTTAACTCTTCCTTCTTATCCAAATTATACAAAAGACACCAATCTTGAATAATTACAGTGTTCATGGTATTTTATTACTTAAGAACTGATGTTTCTTATTTACATGAGTATTAAGTTGTTCCATATACAATTATCTGGAATTAAAAAGTTAGACAATATTTCTATTTTGCCAATTTGAAAGAAATGGATAACATTACAAAGTAATTCCTATTTTTGTCTCCCCACCCCCCCCCCATTTCTGATCATAAAATAAGATTTGGTTATGTCCACGAAACCTCTAAGTCCTAATTTCTGACATGTCTGACATTTTGTTTCTATCTCTGTCACTATGAATATTTGGTATGTGGGGAAATATAATTTTGCTTAAAAATTTTTAAAGTATTGCTATCTGATTTCTTCTGTAATGGAACTTTCTATTTATGTTCTCAACCTAAAGTCTGATATATTACTAAGAATAATAGAATATCAAAATATTACCTCCAAATAAAATTTTAATAATTTTTTATATTAAAACCCAATTTTTCTAAAAGTTAGAGCATGCACTCCACCACAGGGTATAGATATGAACTCAAGATGCCAAAGGAAAAACTAAAAGATAGATTCTTTAAATACTCCAAATATAAAATATAATGCTCTATAGAATACACATAACAGTAGATGCAATCTAGTATACACATATACACATATAATTTTGCTTGATTAAAAATACCTACTTCTACTCACTTCATTTCTTTAGGCAATATTGTGTTCTTATTTATTTTAACTTTGAATATAATACTCATATTATATGGTACATATAAATGCTACATAAAATACAAAAGAAAAAATTAAACCCAAGTTGTGATGGCTGGTACATTTGATATGACCTATGAGCTTCTTCTTAGTGGCTATGCTAGCTGTTCTTCTCTGCTAACAGCTACTTTCCTGCCTGCTGTGCAAAAGTATCTCTCAGATCCTAGCAACATTGGTCCATGGAATAATCTTCACTTAATATCTGGCCTCTATGTGTACACACTATGATACTTGGCCGACTTCAATGACTGTGAATTACATCTCCTAGAGAGAAGCTGCACCTACAAGGCAGGCTGACTGAACCTCAGTGATTATGAAGAGTTTGGAAAGTTGTAGGTCCACAAAGTGTCTGGAGCTATGTTAGCCCCAATAAGTGACCAGTAATTGACCGTTTCTCTGTGTGACATAACATCTTAATACTATTAAATAAGACTTTTGGGAATGATGAACTCTCTAGCTTCCAACAACCCCCAAACTAAGAAGGTCATCGGGTAGCATTTGAGGCCAAAGACAGGTATTTTCCCATTTGGCTATAATTTGCTTAACTGATGTTTTCGTCAAGAAATTTAAAGTGTTATAATTTATGATTTTCTTTGCCCTGTGGGTTTATAAAACTTTATGAAACTATTACCATGTTAGGACATGGAATTTGAGGTAACCCAAATGTGTGTACTAGAATCCTGGTCACTTATATTTGCATCTAGAATAATCTCTCATTCCCTATGATTGAAAGCTATGGTTTTTGCATTATCAGTGGACACTTCAGAGTCAAACTATATCAGTTAATTAACTTGATTTAGTAATTATTTCATACTTTATACATATATCAAATTAAGGCAGATAGGAAGAGAAAATTCAGGGGACATGGAGGTGGGGTGGAGGGTAAGGGGAGTCCCACCATTGTAGTCTGGTTGCAACCTTGCACTGGCTGAGAGTCAAGAATTCAAGCACAATTATCAACATTTGCTGTGAAGATTGCCAACAAAGAAACAATATTCATTTTATGTGGACATTTTAAAATAATGATGTTAAAACAGGAGTGAATCATGTTTATTAAAGTTTAAGCCTATATGACCTTGTGGTATAGACTTCTATCTTGGATATTTTCTGGGAATCTCACAAATAAAACTTTTGTTTATAATGAAAACATCTTCGCGTTCTCTATCCCTGTGATCTAGTATTTTACCTTATCCTTTGTAATTTATGCAATAGACCTAAGAAAACACCCTAAACTCAACTTTCTGGAAAGATGTAAGCTTAGAAGCCCTGTCTGTGTGATAAAATAAAAAGAAAGCTTGGTTGAGACTGTCAGGAAGCACCATCGAGTTTAGCATCCAGCAGCCTTTGGGATTTGCTTTAGTTCATTATATGGAGTCCAGGTACTAGGGTCAACAGATTTGAATCTTGGGGCTGGGCTGTCCATGTAGTAAACTGAAACTTAGTGTCCCCAGTGCTGAAGGATCAACTGGACAATGTGATGGCTGGTACTTCTCATACTTGTACCCACTTCCCAAGGAGTTTGGACCTGTCAGACTTAATCTGGCTCCACTGCTCATTCTGATGGTCTGTTTGCTTTCCCCCAGATCCAAACAGCTATTTTAAAATTCTTCAGGTTAGTTCAGCAGCATATAGTAAAGAACTTGTGTGTACTCCCAATTGTATATTTTCAGCCGTTTCCTTCCAGATGAAAAACTTTATGTCTGCATTCTTCTCTGAGAGATTCAAGTTCAGAAGGACACTGTGGTGATTTGATTCAGGTGTCCCCCATAAACTTTCATGTGTTCTGAATGCTTGATCCCCAGCTAATGGCAATTTTGGAGTTGGAACCTTGTTGGAGGAGTGTTGTTGGGGGTGAGCTTATGGGTATTATAGCCAGCTTTCCCTTGCCAGTGGGGAACACACTCTCTTGTTGCTGTTGACCGTCTGGTGTTGGCCAGGAGATGATGCCCAGCCTCTGCTCAATGCCAGCATTTCCCCTACTATCATGGAGCTTCCCCTCAAGTCTGTAAGCTAAAATAAACCATTTCCTCTTACATGCTTCTTTTGGTTGGGTTCTTGGTGCCAGCAATGAGAAGCTGACTGCAGCAGACATCGTAGACCTTTATTACTGCAGGGAGAGGAGAGTATCCAGGTGAGTGGAGGGGAGGGTTGTGTTAATGCATTTCCAGAATTCTGTTCTAAGGAATGGAAGGAGACTAGTAGATAAAGGTGGAAGTAGAGGAGTCTTAAGAGAAAGTCGGGGAGAATTAAGGGCCTCTAGTATATGAGTTCAAAGGGACTGGTCATGGAGAGTTTCTTTGGTATAGTTCTGAGTTTTAGTAATGCTAGAGGTAAAAGCTTGATCCAATCTCATTTTAGCTCTAGGGTTAGTTTGGTGACAGTCTCTTTAATAGCATGGTTAGTTCAAACTTGCTGGAGGATTGGGGATGGCAGGTAATGCGAAACTTCCAGGGTATCTGTAGGTGCCTTACAACATTTTGGGAGATAGAGGGAATGAACTCTGGGCCATTATCAGACTCTATGGAGGATGGGAGGCCAAACTGGGGGACTAGTTGCATAGTCAGTACATTGGTGAAGTTTATTTGTCAATCCATGGCTGGTAGGAGGCCCCTCATCTGGTGGGTAAGAAACTGGGGGTGAGGGGTTAGATGTTGAAGTTAGGGTGTGTTCTTGGACAGATATTGCCTGAGTCTGTGAGGGCCTTGAGGAATTATCTGAGGTCTGAAGGGAGGTATGGTTCTTTTGGAAGGGAAGTAGAACTTGATTGGAGGGATGGAATAGAGAATGTAATTAAAGAATCTCTCGAGTGAGAGGGGCAGGGGTGGGGAAGGCTTTGTAAGTGTTGCAGTCAGCTTTCTAGTTGCTGCACAGAAAGAACCCAAACAAAAGCGGCTTGTAGAGGAATGGGTTTATTTGGCTTACAGACTCAAGGGGAGACTTCATTCTGGCAGGGAAAATGATGGCATGAGCAGAGGGCTGGACATCACCTCTGCCACAGCACTGCAAACAG
>PVHP010015552.1:0-37278 GCA_004024765.1 Zapus hudsonius
AATTCCCGAATTGCCATCAGCTGAGGATCGATCAGAACACATTCAATTGTTTGTGGGGGACACCTGTATCAAACCATGACACAAGTATACATGGTTGAGGCTTCAGACAAGAGAAGAAGAGATGGGTCTGTACACGTGAAAGTATCAGCATTTCCTGTTCTCCTTCCTTTTGCTTTTCATTGCCTGATGCCAAGGATTTGTTTCCTACAGATTCTATTCTCACTACATCTCCTCTCACATTCTTTTCATTTCTAAGTCTCTTTTTCTCAAATTTTCCTTAGGTATTGGCCAAGAGATTTGAAACTCTTCTTATAATGGTTCACTTCCTCTTATCCCAGCTCCCCAATTAACTGTCACATTTCTATTAGGCCAAGTTTAAAAAAAATTCAAATTTAAACCACTGCTTCATTATGACTTTAGGGTTTGCAAATAGACTGAACCCTAATTAAAATTATACATAATACAAGCTTTTGCATTTCTCTTATGCCACCTTATTCATTTTTCTCTTCCAGCCATTTGCTCCTGTTCTATAATCCTGGCTCCAAATCCTCCTTTGAGATTAAGAAAAAGAAAGAAAAAGAAAAAGAAAAGAAAAACATAAAAAGTGAAATACCTGGGCCTTTCCCCACTAAGATCTTATTTCTAGTTTTTTTAGCCCTTGTAACTTTTTTGAGTTAAACTTCCAATTTAACTCAATCTTTTATAAAAATAAATGCTATATTAGTCTTTTAATCTGCATATGATGAAAATAACCAAAGGCATTAAAAAAAAAAAAACACCGAAAAGCTTCCAGAATTGATGGAAAGAAGTGACTGCACATTGTAAGACATGAAACTTTGCATTTAGCAAGTATGAGATCTAAGCACCAGAGGGGAATTTTGGAATGATCTCAAGATCTCCCGGCCTTACTGTGATCACATCAAAGGCAGAAACTGAAGTCTAAGGCAAAGAGAAAACTGCATGTGTCATAACAGACAAAATGCTTTTGCTCTGATAATATCATTACTGGTGATGGTAATCACATTACTCTGCACAGAAAAGAAATTTCCATTTTATTTCATGGTCCTAATGAATAGAGTTCCATTTATGCTACTACAAAGTCATTTTCGGGTATGGGCTCTTCTCTTTCAGAGTAGTTAGAATAATGGACGAGCCTCTCTTGCAATTACTTGGGTGTAATTAAATCCGTGCATTTTGCTGACTACATTGTTGGGGACTGGAGCTTGTTCCTGGAGATGATTGTCTGAGTTGAATGGCAGCTCTCCAGCCTTAGCTCTGCCCCTGGAGGGGGTATATGACTTGAAGGTACATAGCACCCTTTTCTGAAAATACTGGGTACAGCTGAGAAGAGTTATGGAGGAAAGGGGAAACATGTTTCTACTGGGGTACATTCTAGTTTTACTCCATACATTTGAAAAGGAAGAAACCTGAAGTGGTTTCATGTGAGAAGGATCCATACAGAGACCAAAAAAAGGTCCTCATTAAAAATGTATCTCTGCTGCCCAGCACTGTGATTGGCAGGTCCTCAGAACCAACATAACCAACCTACAGGCCCAAGCAAAGCCCAAGATGGATCACACCAAGGCTAAGGAAGAATTTTTCCGTTTCTGGAAAAATCTGGAGTTTAAGGCCAAGAAAGAGTTGTGCTTTCTGATTTTTGCCCTGTTGACTTCAACACCAGACTTAGGCACTTGGCCACTGTATTGATAGGCAACCTGCCCATATTAATTTGGGTAGCTTTAGTGTTCAATGTCTGGCTCCAAGTCATCATGACTAGACTAGTCCCTGGTCTTCACTTGAAGGACTCTTGGTGTTTACTAGTACTTTGGAAAGCTTCACACTTCAGCCAAACACTTACCCCAAATCTCAAAATAGACATCAGTCATACTCTTTCTTTTTTAAAGTTTATTGATTCTTTTTTAATTAAAAAAGTTGTACATTTATATCCTCCCCCCAGCCCCATTCTACTGAGGGTCCTCTGCTGTGGGGTTATTGGTATTTAATGTGGAGGCTTCTGTGTGTGTGTGTGTGTGTGTGTGTGTGTGTGTGTGTGTGTGTGTGTGTGTGAATGTGTGTGTATATGTGTGTATGTGTATGTGTGCATATGTGTGTATGTATGTGTGTATATGTGTGTATGTGTGTGTGACTACTGATTATTCCTATACTATGGTGAGAATATGGTAAAAAACCCAGAAGAGTGAACCACGTGAACCACGACCTGCACCATGAACTTTTTAAGAAGAATACTGTTGGGTAACTGGATGACTGAATGGCTGCAGGACTGAGGTTCTCGAATTGGCAGCATTGGCAACTCCAGAATCATGAAAACTGCAGATTCGTGTTTCTCTTCTAGATCTACCAGAAACACTGAGGGTGGGCTTCTTCTGCTGTGAGCTAAAGAACAAGACTCTGGTCTAGTATGAGAGCCTTTGCATTGTACAGCCTTGGATTTCAATAATATGTCTGTGACTTGCAATCTATATAATATTGAGTCCATTACATGACTTCCTGGGCCTTATTTTCATTCCCAGTCAAAAAAGATTAAAAAAGAACCTAACTCCTCCTTCTTAGAGTTATTGTGAAGAGGATACAGCTAGCTGAAGTCATTGCTTTCTCTAGTACTTACTATGTGCCAGGAACTGTTTAATCGCTATGTATTTAATTCCTTATTTATTCTTTACACCACATGATGAGGCATGATACTTTACAGATAGAAGCTGAGTAACTTGCCCAAGATCATGCAGTTAGTAAGGGATGGAGCCAGACATAATCACCTGTACTTCTTAAGGTGCCTGACACATAGAAGGTGTTGATACTCTTCTACACATCCTCTGGATATGTTGTTATGTGAACGATAAAAATTTGTTAATTACTAGTTCATTCAAATAAACTGTAACTTAGAACAAATTAAAAACCAGAACCAAATCAATAATGATTTAAAATGAAGATGAAATATGAATAATTTCTAGGGACTTGAGGTAGCCAGTACTGGGAGTCCTAAAATCTTAATCTTTTCTTCTTCTTTTCATCTTTCTGCTGTATAAACTTGCCATGGAAGAATTAGTTGGGAAGCTAGATGACTAATTTTAAATTAATTTTACAGGTTCCATTAATATTCTTAAAAATTATTTAAAATTCCACAGACTTTTTGTGTAAGTGACTTTTGGCACAGTCTTCTTTACAGTCCAGGCTCCTTATGAATTCACAATCCTCCTATTTTTGCCTCCCAGGAACTGAGATCATAGGCCTATGGCTGCCATGACTGACTTATATAGGTTTTCCTAGTGAACAATTGCTGTATTAAAAATTAAATATAATTCATTATGAGATTTAACTTATTCCAAATCACAGACATTAGTGAGAAGAATGGGGGTGCTGCTAAGTTGTTAGACATTGCATTGCTGTCTGGGTTAACAGATGACAACCTCAAAGTTCTGTACTTTGTCTGCTATAGCATCATAGCAGGAAGGTTCTGGAAAACTCCCCCATTTACTCATGGGAAGATGTAAGTGACATGGCACGTGAATTTTTAGTATTCTTTAAAAAATACCTTTGGCCTCACAGGTCCCCTGAACAGATTTGGGAGTCACCAAAGGTCACCAGATCACATTTTGAGAGTTCCCTGTAAGAAAGTTGGATGGAGGTGTATAGTAGATTCAGAATATTTATAGCATATCTCTCTTTCTCCTCCTGATAACATTTTTGGACAAGTACTTTATCATCTAAGAATCCCTGAGAACTATTTGCCAAAACTTCAAAGTACAAGGAATTATGCCAGGGAATTATGTAGGAACTCCAAAGAGCATAACATAAAACAATGTAGAAATACTTCCAAGAGCAAATTATTTTGAATAGGTTTTTTATTATTAACTTGACCCCTGAACAAAAGCAAGATATTGGTGTAAATGGAACTTTAGTAAACTAGAGAGAGAGAGAAGCTAGCTGAGTTTCCATTATAAGAAGTAGGGAGTATGGGAATGTGTGTAAGTGTACTCACTGCTTACAAATGGTTTAGAATGCCTTAGAAACAGACTATGTCTACATTTTTTGTATAAGAGGTTATACAAACACTATACGTTTTCTTTTTTCTTTTTAACAATGAGTACTGAAAAGTGAGCTTAGCACTGCACTAACTGCCATCTGGGCATGGGGGGGGGCAATGAGGAATTGGGGATAACAACTCATTGTTGGCCCACTAAACCATGTAACTCATTATGGACAATAAAAAAATACTTTAAAATCAAAAGAAAAGTGAGCTTAGGATGAAGTTACCAGAAGTTTACTACAAAAGTGATCATCTCTAAACAGTAGTCATTCCTGTGTTAATCTAGTTTTTAAAGAAGAAAATGAATAAACAATATATTCTACAACTTTCTTGTTAGTCAACAGAGATGAAATAAGGATTATAGAATGAAATAAAAGGAAAATTTAACATTTTTATTGTCAAGGTGGCTTATAGAAAGATTTAAAGCTCAATAATTTATTCTTTTACACCCTGATTCATATAACCAGAAAATGTGCTATTTTAAGAGACAAGTATAATAACAAACTATGACATCTCTGATATTTCATAAGCTGAGTTACTTTCACTTTAACTCTTACATGTGATTGTAATGTTTTTTACCCCTAGTTTTCATATTCTTAAGAAAGAGCACAGTTAGCTATATAAGGACAGAAAAAGTTCACTAGTTTCTATTATGCATATATGTGATATCCCATTTCAATTTTATTAGCATTGTAGAGTGTGCTAAAATTACAATAGGTTAAATGGATGGCTTATGCTATAATAATGCACAGGTTTGCCAGAAGTAGTGCATAAAATATATACAATGAACATAATGTTTACTATACTATAGATTATATTTGGCATACTAAGTAGTTATTTTATAAGCATATCTGAAATTTTATAACGTCCCTAGCAGATGGGAAATAAACAGTAACAGGAGTTGTTAATTTTTTTATTATACACTGGGAAAAGAGAAAGTAATAATGTTAGGAAAAACATATTGAGGCTAAAAAACTATCTAAAATGTTTTTAAACCCTTTAAAAATCTTGGGAAAGAAAAGTAATAAAATAAGTTGAAATGTTTCAGCATCTGTTATCAGTAATGGCTGCTTCAAAATCAGCATTGTAAGGTAAGAAAAATATTTTCTGATTAAAATACAGCCAGCTGTTTTGTGAGATTCTGTGAACAGGTATTTGCTGAGTATAGGCATGCAAGTGGAAGAGAATTTTAAAATTGAGAGTGTAACGTGAATGAGGACAGAGATGAAGAAGACCCAGGTACTTAGTTGTTGCAACAATTGATCAGCAGGGCATGCTCAGCAGCCTTGCACTCTGCTGTGAAACCCCACTGAAAGTGTGACTCCACTTTCCTCTTGTCTTCCGGCAATTATCCTCTCTCAAAAACTTTCGTTCTTGCTTGTTACCTCTTCCCTGGTGCACCCGAAACAAGTCTTTTCCAAGTATGCTTAACCTTGCATATTTCCTCCATGATAATCCTTTTAAAAATTGATATAGGCGTGTTATCCCCAGGCATAGAAGGTTTGCTGATTGTGACTGAACACAGCCCATACTCCTGCAGAGTGCAGGTTCCTCTATGCACTCTGATCCTGTCTCCACCAACCACTTCCACTGCATCTGAAAGTATCCACCATATCTTCCAATGTGTTCCAAGCGCGGAAAACTCTAAAATGTTGTGCTTTGCACATGTTTTTCTCCACATCCTGGAGAACTGTGCATTCATGTTGAATGAATGAATGATGAATGAATGAATGATGAAGAGCCTGCTCAACCTATGAGGTATCAGTCATATACTTCTCCCCAATCCTCTCTGGTTGTGAAAGAAAAGGATTATCAGTATCCTAACAGGGACACTGCAATCACACCTTCATGGAAGTGTTTATTATGCCCTGTATTCATTATCTGCTTACAGTTTTTGGCTGCTTTGTCATAATCAGAGTAGTATATCCTGTTTTCATTCTGCAGATGGTGATGGAGAAATTTTTTGTTGATTAAATGCTTGGAATTTCCAGAAGAAATTTACCAGTTATGGAAGTAAGTTATCCCACATTTAGAAATGAGGCTCCAGATGTACATCCTAATGAGAGAATCCCAGAGGTGGTGGTGGTCTGGATGACATTGAGAGCAAGGGTTAAATACCCTCTTGTGAGAACTTTAAGTGAGAAAGCAGAAAGAAGCAAGGATATTTGGGACAAAGAGCAACAAAAGAATTCCACCAAAAAAGTGAGGCTGATGAGAAGCAGAAGGGGAAAGGCATCTTTAAACTGAATTTCCATCTTTACAGACAGGCTAATAGAAGCCTTTAGAATTAAAGAAGAACCATTTCACTTCTATTTTGTGATGAAAATTGTTACATGCCTTGTTTTTCTAAAAAGGAATAGTCCTGGAAAACAGTTAATATCATTTTAGAAAAAAAAAGGTGATGTGCATAGACACCTCTAATTCTTCATAATGGAATGGAAAACACAGGAAGGGTTATTAAATGCAGATAGAAGAGACGTTTATATTAGGGGGTCTTCTCTGGCCCTTGCTGCCTCTCTGGGGTTGAGGTTGAACACAGTAGTGACTTGCTCTTTGGCATTTCATAAAGCCAGAGACCTCCATTATGGTTTTAAGGATTTAAAACAGCCTTACTGTCTCCCACTTTTAGGACAAACTGTTCACAATTGGGATGCTTAGAAGGTCTTTAACCTCTGTGGCCTTTCTAGTCCACCTTCTTAACCTCTGGTTCTCTGCCTTTGCTGGGCTCTCTCATACCCCAAGATTAGAAAGTATAACTTTCCCATCACTTGACCAAGCCAATCAATCAAGTACTAAATCTGATTTCCCTCAGACTAGTTAATATTTCTTTAAAAAGATAATTTAGAACAGAAATGGTGAATACAATAAATTATCAATCATTAGGTGGTAGAAGGGTCTGTCTGGTGGTTTGAATGGAATCCCCTCCATCCCTCTTTCACTGATGTGTTTGGATAATTGCTCTGCAGTTGGTGGCAATTTGAGAAAGTGATGCAACCTTTGGAAAGTGTAGCCTTGCTGGAAGAGGTGTGTTGTTGGCGGTGGCCTTTCAAGTAACAGACCACCTTCAAGCCTGGTACAAAGGCTACTAGTTCCTTGCATCCCATCTCAATAGCAGTAGGAAGGATTTGCACTAAGCTTCTTTTGCCATGAATTTTCCTACCATGATGGAACTGCCCTCAAAACTGTAAGCCAAAATAAACCCCTTCCTTCCATAAGCTGCTTCTGAATGTGTGTTTTGTCCCAGCAATGAGATGGCTACAAAAAAATCTCTCCTCTAAGTGTGCACTGTGAATGAATAGTGGTTTTGTTCTCTTTACATAAAGCTGAACTTTCTCACTGGCTTCATATCCTATGTGCATATGTTGCACAGAAGTATTGAAAGACATAAGCCATGTGTTTCCAAATGGGAAAATACTGAATGCATTGAGCTGAGGTAATATGTGATACATAGCTAGACAAATGGAATCCTGCTTTACTAGGGAGAAAGTAAAAGTCTGTGAAAGACTCAATACTGAGGGGACAGAAGGAGGGGAAGTCAGCATGTGTGAGACACAATGGAGCAGAGCAACGAAGGGTTGGTGAAGGAGTTTTGGCCCCTAACTCTGCTCTCCAAGGCTGTAATGAAGCTCACAGGACCCAGCTCTGCATGACCAATTGAGCTGTGCCTCTCCTACCACTAATTCCTGTGAATTTAGGAAAGGTAGCTGGGGAAGCAATTAGAGAAGAGTTTTTTTTTCAGACTCTTACTGTGTTTTGTACAAAAACTGCTTCTTTTCTTAACTTTCTTTTTTTGAGCATAGAAACAAAGGAAATCAAGAAGTTCTGTATTTTTTACATTAAATCTTTGCTTTTGAAGTGACAGATGAAGAAATATATAGATGGAAGAGCTTATACATATATTCTCAAAGCATATATATATCAAATTACTTTTATGTTCTTTAGTTTATTTTAATTTTCCAACTATTAACCATATCTTACATGAAAAGAAGGAAGGGAATTAGCCTTGCTTATCAGGAAATTAAAATAATTATAATAAGTCCTGTGCTGCAGTGGGCTTTCAAGTAACACAGCCCACCTTCAAGCCTAGTACGAAGATTACTTCCTTCCTTGCATCCCATCTCTATAGCAGCTGGAATAGACCTGCTGAAAAATGTTTTAAAAAGTAAAATAACCCATAAGCTCAAAAATGTTTTATTTTATTTATTCATTTTTCAAGCAGAGAAGAGAGAGAGAGAGAGAGAGAGAGAGAGAGAGAGAGAGAGAGAGAGAGAGAGAGAGAGAGAGTCTGGCTTATGTGGGTACTGGGGAATTGAACCTGGGGCCCAAGGCACTGGAGGCAAGTGCCTTAACCACTGAGCAGTCTCTCCAGCCCCCTCAAAAATGTTTTAAAAAGTAAGATAACCCATCCAAAGTCATACTGTTGGTGATAGTACCAAAACGAAGTACAGGTTTGTTTGATGGTTAAGTCAAAACCTTCATAGAAATCATAGTGTTTAAAGACACACCATCAGTGTGATAAGCAATCTATTGACCTCACCAACATCTGTCCCAATTCCATGTCCAGCCACATCATTTAGATAGGTGGGTTTAGTCTTTCTGCCCTTTCCCCTACTTCAGAGGTGATCTAAACCAGGTTAATTTCACAGGTTTTCCTGATCCCCTGCCATAGTGGTTGTTTCTGACGTATCAGTCTTCTACTCACCTAATCATAGGTCACAGTGTTTGGTTCAAGCATGAACATGTGCTCCAAGATGTTTCCACCAGATTTTACTGCCCATTACTGGAGTACCAGGGGCTAAATATTTGAGCTTTTCTTTCTGAACCCACCAACCTGGCATGATCATCCAGCACCATGGTTTTCCATACCATGAATCCATTGAAATAAGGTTCCCAGTTTTCACCTTTCCCCAAAAGATCCAAAACACTATTCAAACACACCATCAATTGCATTCTTCCTTATCTTTATCCTGAAAGATTTCATTCTGTGCAGTGAGTGACAAGGACTCTTTAGTAAGACATTTTTACTTTGACCTTTAAAAATCAAGCTCCATTCTTGGCTGTTTGACAAGGCTGGTAAACATGGTTTCACAGGAAGTTTTCTAGCATATGTGATTCAACAATCTTGATACTGCTGCAATCTAGACCTCACTGTAAAGTTCTGAAGGCAATTGAGGTCACTCCTTCTTAAAAATAGCGAGTGATTCTAGCACTGCAATCCTCCAGACACTGAACATTTCCTTCCAATCTCATCTTCCCTCCCTCCATCTTCCCTCCTCTCTATTCTTTAGACATTCACTGAATAGCACTGTGCTGGCATCAGTTCCTTGAACAGCCCTGTTCTGGGAGTTGGGAAAGAGGACATCCAGGTCCCAGAAAATAAGTGCATGATTGGGAATATACAGCCTGCCTGGGATCCCAACTCTGCTATTAACATCACTCTGTGACCCTCTGTCAGTCACTTAACCTACTGTGCTGCTATTTGCTCATCTGTAAAATTGCTCTCCCTCTTGGGTTCTTTGTGAGGATAAAAGAAAATAATAGGTGGCAAAGTGCACTGAATGGTAAAAGTCTAATACTAAATCACAGTATTATCATTTTAGAAGTTTATCCCTGAGCAGTGCTGACATCAACATACGGAAGTTAAGGCTGCAATTAGGGGCTTCCTTCATCTTTAATCCACCAATAATAAAGCATTCTCTAAGCAGTGACCTAATTTCAGGTACCCGAAGGTTATTTGCAACTTTTTCTCCTTGTTCTTTGGATAAGTACAGCAACTCAGGATATTTTTCAGGACAATTTCCATATCAACTAGCCCTGTTTCTGTAAGTATGTGTTCAGAAAATATGATTATTAAGTCTAGTAAGATCCTTACTCATATAGTTCTATGTGGTGGTGGTTTTGTTTGGGTCAACACATCCAGGGCTTCTAAATGCCAAGCCTTGAAAACACAGAGAAAGACAATTCGCACCCACACCCGAGGGAGCTAGTAATCTAGCATGACCAGACATATTAAGGAAATCGTTTCAAGGCCATGAGGGAGTGAAGTAGGCTATTCCCTTTGGTGAATGTGGTCTATAGGCAAGGTACAGGGTTAGAGCTTTTCATGTGCTATCATTTTTAAGTCTCTGAACAGCCTAATGAGGAAGGCAATTTTGCACTCATTTTCAGAGGTGGTATTTGAGCTTTAGAAATGTTAAATAACTCAGACAAGATCACATAGCTAATAGGTTTCCTAAAGGATGCAGAATTTGATCTGTATGACTTACAGGTACTATAAGGAAACAGAGGAAAGAGCTTAGCCATCAGGGAAGGCAAGAAAAGCAACCGAGGGATTGTTTATTAGGCTAAACTGAGCAGTGTACTTTTCTATTGCCAGGGGACACAATGTGCTTCCTTTAATATAATAAATGCCATGGGATTGCATCTTGATTTTAGGAATACACTCTAAAGGTTTATCAAAAGAGGCCTTTTAGTGCTTAAGGGGAGATGATAGCAGATATGTAAGTAGAGGACCTAATGCTGGAAAGATCAAAAGGGAGAAGCTAATGGAGGGGTTTGGAAGAAAGGAGGGGTCTAGGGGGAGATTTATGAAAACCAAAGATGGTATGAATAAACGACATGGAAACCGAATTGCTAGGAAACAGAAAATTTTAGCCATAGGTTGTGCAGGAAAATCCCCGTGCGGGATTTGGGAATGTCCTAGTCAGGGAGGCCTGTCAGCAACCCTTAAAGTAATAAGGCTATTGTCAGTGGTCTTGATTTCCTGCTATAACTAGAATGTAAGATCTTATTGCTGAAGACACCACTTGAGTGAGTTGCTCTATACTGAGAAATCAAGTTGGTATTGAGGTGAAAGCTTCATTCCTACTGGCTTGCTTTCGTAGGACTGAAAAGTGCAACACAGGCTGTCTAGGAAGAAAACTCAGCAGTCTTAACCAGCAGAGAATCCTGTGAACTACATAATCAGCAAACTAGAAAGATAAGCCTATGTGTGCAATAGCAGCATGGCTGTTACGGGGGTAATCAACTGCTCTCTGGATTTGAGGGATGCCTGTTCCATGGGAAGTAATTCAAGCCTGGTGCCAAAAATCTCATCAAAAATCTATATCTTAGAAGGTCATAGGCACAGTGGGGGAAGGTACTACTGTTGTCTGGCTAAATGGATATGTTCTACCCATCACATTACCCTTTTAAACACTCATGTTTAAAAATATAATAATGTTGCTTTTGACTGGAGAAGCTTCTTTCCACAGATAACAGTAACTACTGGGGAGACTAAGACTCACCAAAGTGCTAAAAAGAAGCAACAGTTAAATGCTCAGCATGAAAATAAGACATTTTTGTCATACTGACATTGCAGATGAGGCAGCTCAAAGAATGTAAGACTCAGAGGACTGTTTTGGATATTGTAGTTGTAGTCTATACACATTGTGGCTGTTGCTTTCATGACCTCACTGTGGTTGTCATTATCTGGACAATATTGGGTCCATCAACCTGTCATCAAAGATGATAATTGAAGAGGGCTGAAGAGATGGCTCAGCAGTTAAGACACTTGACTACAAAGCCTAATAACCTGCATTTGATTCCTCAGTACCCACATAAAGTCAGATGCACAAAAAGGCGCATGCATCTGGAGTTCATTAGCACTGGCTGGAGACCCTGGTCTGTTTATTCTCTCTCTCTCTCTCTCTCTCTCTCTCTCTCTCTCTCTCTCTCTCTCTCTCTCTCTCTCTCCTTGATAATACATAAATTAATAATATCCAAATGTATATTTAAAATTAGATAATTTGTACTACTTAGAGCTGAATGGGACTTCTATTATGTGCATATACCATGTGTTAGATACTTTCCTAATAAAATAGAGCAAGCCATTTTCTTCCTCTCTGATGTGATTATTGTTCTGGTAGGCATTATTGTGAAACAAGTTAATAAAGTGATAAATGTCTTAGTAGATTCCTATTCTACCCTGACAATAAAATTAACAAAGAGCAGATTAGACCAGGCTCTCATTGTACATTTTCTGTTTATAATGACTTTTGGGATTTGGGAGAATCTGAGATGTCTTCTTATTTTTTAACACTTGATTGGTTATTTCCATGTTGTAATTTTTTGTTTTGTTTTGTTTTCAGTACTGGGATTAAACTCAGGGCCTCATGTATGCTAGGCAAGTTCTCTATCACTGAGCTATGTCTCAAGCCCTCATGTATGTTGTAAATCATAAGAGTAGTGTCATAGCCACACCACTAGAATGAATCTCCAAACCAGGCACAATTTGGGGAGGAAAGTATTTGTTGAAGGAACAGACCCAGGGGAAGTTAAGGAAAGGTTGGCTCCCTTTCACAGATCCAAGTAGAGACAGAGAAAAGCAGCACCTCCAGAAGCAAGCAAGCAAGCACATTCCAAAACTAGCAAAGAAAAGGAACTACAGGCTTGAGCTCAGACTGCTTTTTGCATATACAAAGCTAGAATTCCAGACCCACCCCAGAAACAACTTAGGACTGAACCCTAGGATCTGGCCAAGGTGACACACCTCCTCCAGCCAGAACTGGCTGGAGACAATTTACAATTTTAATAAACTTTTGAATCTATTGGGGGACACTATTTAAATTACCACAAGTAGAGACAGAGCAAACTATTTGACAAAAAGAATGGGCCAGACACTAACTGGCAAGCAATCTAGATGGCTCCTTCATTTCCTGTGCCTCTGTCACCATGGTTATTCGCAATTAAAAATAAAGTGCTCCTAACATAATTAGAAACAATAATGTATGATTACTTAATTTTCATCTCATTAGTTATAAAATATAAGTAGAATTATTTTCTGTTATTCATAGTTCATTTATTTATTTTTATGATGAGCTACTAATTTTTACATATACATATATTTCTTATTAGAACATTCATTTCTTACCAACTGATTTTTTAAAACATATTAAGGTTCTTGATCTTTTCTGTGTGCTAGAAATATTTTTCTCCTTTCTCATTATCTTTTTAATTTTATTTGTGAATATTTTTATTATGTGTAAGTTCTGAGTTCATATGTAATTAAGCCTGCCATTTTTTCCTTACAGTCTTCAAAGTTATAATGAAAATTTATGTCCTTCTTCATTTGAGACATATATTCACCAGTATTCAATTTTTTTAATGAACAAATTGAAGTGTTTGCATTTACAATCGCAATTTATGATTTAACCCCTCTCAACTTTATTTTGCTATATATTTTGTATGTTTTCATGGCGATGTTCACAATCTGAACATTTTTAACATATTTAAAGATATATAATCAAAGGTTTTTCACATGTAAGAATTTCCCCCCTTCCTTCATGGAAGTGAATATGCAAAGAATATGCAAATGTTATGACTTCTAGAGAGATCTCAGGACTATACCCTTCTTTAATGTCTAAATGCATCAAAGTAGCTAGGAACAAAGAAGTGGGTTTTTTTTTTTCTTTCTATTGACCTGCTGTATATGGATAATCTTTTCTGATGTCGCTTAGAAGAGAGTAGAGGTGTTCTGGCTTCTGAATGCAGAACCAGTAGATGGGTGAAAGTTAATAAGAGACAGAGTTCAGCTCAAAGTAGAGAAGACAATGCTGCCTGGAAGTCATTGTCCTGACCTTCCATTGCAGGCCTTCATGCGGAAGCTGTAGGTGGTTTTCAGACATGCCTTTATTACGTTCTACATTCTCTGTGATAGTTAATGGATATGATCCTGTCCTCAGGAGTGTAGGTGTTAATGTTTTTTAGCTAGATAATTTAAGTCTTACTCTTCTAGTTACTATTTATTATCCCCAAACTAGGTACTTAAAACCACCATTTTATTTGGCTCATGAGTTTATGGGTCAGAAAATAAGGGTAATGTTGGCTTGGAAGCTCTCATGCAGTTTCCAGTAGTTGTGAGCTGTGGTGCAGACACTCCTGGAGGGTATGGCTGGCTGGGCCTTGCAAATAGTGATGTGGGAATTTAAGTGTCTTTGAGAACAATGGAGCTTTTTTTAAAGCTCTATTCTTAGGAGTTGGGGTGCTGGAACTTCAGTCATACAACCCTCCATTGAGTCAGTGGTCTACGGGTTCTTGCTTTATGAATACAATGAGTTACATTCCCAAGACCATAAAGGATTAAATTTAGAAAGATTTTTATCACAGCGCTTGAGAAGAAGACATAAATCTTGCTAGGAGCCAGGAAGGGGGTCCCAGAAATGGGAATCCCATCCAAAGACTCTGAATGGGGTCTTTTTTGGGAGCTTACACTCTAGGGGCTGAACTCGGTGCCATCAGGGTTTCAGGAAAGGGACTGATCTAATCCCTGAACTTTCTCTTCTTGAAAAGTAAGAGATAAGGGAAAACAGATTTTTTTGATTGTCCATAATGAGTTACATTGTTTAGTGGGCCAACAATGACTTGTTATCCACAATTTCTCATTGTCCCCCTTCCCCATCCTCAGTCAGCTGGATATCCTCCTCCTGGGCCATCTGGATCAGTCTTTGTGGTAGGGGACCATGGACAGCCTAGTATTCAGCTGGGTTCTCCTTACTCAAATGTGTTGTTACTGAGGGGTGCCATGCCTCTGATATTCTCCCCCACCACAGCTCTCACAATCTTTCCGCCCCCTCTTCCTCTCAGTTCCCTGAGTCGTGGTGGGTGAGTATTAAGGCTGCTTTAATGTTCTGAGCTTAGGGGATTTGTGTCGAGATTTGTTGGTTTCTGTCTCTCTGGCTTATCCTGAGTTGATAGAATGACTGTGGCTGTGGGTCCCTTGTTCATCCTGTCATTCTCTGTGAGGTTCCATATGGATCCTCCACGATATGACTGTGGTGGCTCATCTCTTGCCAGGATCTCAGCTTTCTGCCTGTGGTAGGTTGGTAGGGTTATATGGGCCACAGCTCTCTTGCTGCATCCTGAAATATATAAACACAATCTCCATCGGAGAGTGAGATCAGTATAGGTTAACAAATATACACCATTCTGGATTACCAAGATTCTATTTTTAGTAGCCTCCCCGTCAGTCACTCGCATAGTGCATCTTTTCTTGGGAGCCCAAGAGTACAGGATCTGGTGCATATTGCCCCAATCAAGGGTTCCCCCTCACTGAGTGGAATATTTGGCCAAATTTAATAGCTGTTGATTGTCTCCCCCAGGCCCAACAGATTCTCTGTGAATGTTTCTGGCCTCCAGCAAAGTGAAGGCTGCAAGTACTCATCTATGGGGAAAGAGACAAGGAAGAATCAGATGTTCACTTCCAGGTTCAAGGACATTCCTTGCTTTTAATATCAGAGGCACTGCTACCTCTAAATTGTTTCCAAAATTTATTTACAGAGCTGGAATACAGACTGATAACTGGGTAGAAGCTCAGCTAAATCTGCATGTGATCTCTGTAGAGTCATCATACATGGTACCGTAAGAGACTCAGGAGGAAGTTATCTTTTTTCAGGAAGTTTCAGTTAGGGACAGAAGTCCAATCGCTATTATGGAGACATGCCACCCACATGCCAAACTTCCTTGGCAGGAATGGAATTCAGGAATAGAGCTCGTGTCTGATTGATTCATCTACAACAGCTACAGTGCCTCCTGCTGCTCACAGTCTAACATATTTCCTAGGTGGGCTGTCCTCTGGGGTCCACCCTTCACATCTACAGGTTTTCCCTTTCTATATCTGAATCTGATGAAAGAATACTTTTTCAATTGGCTGGAAAAGCTGTCTTCAACCTTCTTCTCTCTGCAACTTCTCACTCTGCCCTGTGATCTCTGCTTGGATGTACATGAATGGCTTCCCCTTCCACCCAGCCTGGCTCATCTGTGTAGTTCTTCTTCTTACTTCTGCTTTATACTTTGGGGTAACTTCTCACTTTAATCACACGTATGATTTTCCTCTGATCTCTGAATCTACCATGTATGTATTTCTCTTACCCTCTTCATCTGTAATATGGGTATCTCCTCTAAACTCTGGACCAGGGAAACCATGGATGTAGCTCTCTTTACTTCTTATTTCTTATCTAAATTTCTTGGTCTCTGCTTTGATTATTTCCCTCTGCTATTCTTAAGTCACTGCTATCTGCTCTCTTTACTTTCTTACATTGGGAAACTCAGGGCAGATGCTGTGTCTCTTCTAAAATTTCCTACGTTAGCATCTTCCAAAGGTTTATGGTTCTACCCCAGCTGTTTTTCTTAAATGACTCTCACAAACCATGCTGTTTTCTACATGAGTGCATATTTCCTGCTTTCCAGGTGCTCATGACTTTGCTCCAGCCTTCTTCTTGATCCCAATTTTCCTTAAATAAACCCCACAATTTGTGATTACTCCCTATGTAAGCTCAATAACTCATATTTTACCCTTCTTGAGTTTTTAAAAATCAATTCTTTGTTACCAGTAGGACGAACCCAAAATTGGGGTTCATAATCTTAGGGGGCCCCTCATGAATCCCTAAATCCTACATCCATAACTGGCATCTTCTAGAGCAAGTATCACAAGAGAACTGCCTTGAAATTTAACTGTCTCTGGTCTGCCCTTAAAAGTCACATAGTAATACTTTGGTTATACTCTGTATGGTGAAGTGATTGAAAGCCAACCAGATTCAGGAAGAGTATACTTACACTCTGCCTCTTATTGAGAGGAGTGTAAAAAAAATGGGAACATTTTTAAATTGCCAAGCCTATTCACATGCTTCCTTCAGCCTTCCCTCCACTTTGTCTATGGTTCATATTTCTTGGCTTCACACCTGTGCTCGAATGCAGAATTATAATTGAGGGGTGAGAGTTTGTCAAAGAGAAAGATTTATCACCTTCTTTAGGGAACTTCAAACAAATTGTCTAGAGTATGGTTTATTACAATTTGGCACTCACTTCAAATTTCTTGGACATAGAACACATTAATTTTAGTGTATGTTCATTTATTTACAGATACAGTCCAATTTATCTGAAGTGACAAGAGACAAATATAGTACACCTATTAGGCTTCGTTTACCTTCTATACACCAGGGTTTGAAACCTGGCTTTGGTATATAGCTCTCTAGAATACTGGTTGAATCTGTTGTCCTTATATGGTTGCTGGCATCGACCTTCTGTAACCCACCACCCCCAGGTTTGCCTCAGCATTGGGTCAGTGCTCCTGTAGACCACGTGCATGATACAAGCAATGCTATAACGGATTCTTTTCTTGGATGGGAAAATTAACTAACTGCCTTCTAAAATTTCACATTTTCTATACACTAACCTAGAGGCTTGGTAGGCAAAACCTCAGCTCTTAAAATGGGGAACATTGAGTTATAGTTAACTTTAGATAGTTCATACAAACATCACTATAACTTGGAAGTTGAGGAATTGGGAAGGTAGTTTCTTTATTTACTGCCTAGTTATGTCTACAGAGCTTTTGGGCCTGCTTTAATTAGGACACATTTTTAGTTCCAGTAGGGTATGAATGCAGTATCTATTTAGTGGTTTATGTCCTAATAACGTCACGATGGCCAGATTATTTGTATCAGCTGCTCTGGAAAGCAGATAACTTTGTGATAGCTTGCTCTCTCAACATGTCAGGGATCCATAGCAGTGTAATGGGAAAGGGAGGAAATTGTGTGGCTCCAGCTGCTTCTTCTAAGGGGTGACAGTAGAGACCACAGCCTTTGGTCTGATAAGAAAGTGAAAACTGGATGCATAAAGTGAGCTTAATCTTACCTTTCCCCCTACCCCCTGCTTTAGAAGTGACATCCTGCTATTTGAGGTTTTTATTTTATTATTTATTTATTTATGTATTTATTATTTATTTAGAGTAAATGGGGTGGGCAGAAGACACTAGTCATAAAATACATTGTATGCTTAAGGGCATCTTTTCCTAATGAAATATGTGTGCCGGTTTTTTTTCCCTCTATGATATTTAGTGATAAGAATTTGCCTTTGTTTTTGACAAGAACTCTCATGTTTATATTTGGTTCATAATTTGACTATTTATTATCACTGAGAACCCAGTCCCTAGCTACTCAAGCTTGGAAACTCGGTCTTGTTTTAAACACATGTAAGACTAGTTTCCCTTGCTAAACCCTCTGTTTCAGATGCAAATATTGCAATGCCAGCTGAGCATGCCCAGTTTTCCTGTCTATGCCATTTGTTCTTGAGTTCACGACTGACTGCCTTGTGTGTGTGTTCCTGAGGAAGCCAAAGATGTCACCATTGGTCTTGTGCAGCTTTCTGTTTGTTGTTTCTGGCATGGAGACATTCAGGAATACTTTCCCTAATGAGATGATGAAAACTGGAGTTTAGTGCAGTTCCCTACAGAACCCAAGATTTAGTAGAACTGTGTTGTTTATCCTGTTGAGATCTATAGTGCATGAATTTATTTGGTGCATTTATTGAGCTTATAATACTTAGATGGTGCTGGGATATAGCAAACAAATTTGATACCATGAAAAATATTGCTTTGAAGAAAAATGAAAACAGGCATTGTGATAGAGAGTGACTTGGGACCAGACACTAAAAAAATAATTATAAATTTGGGGCAGGTGTAATGGCATAAAAGCTGATGACCTAGGTTTGATTCCCCAACACCCACAGTAAACTGGGTGAAAAGTGGTATATGTGCCTATGACAATGGAAGACTGAGCAAGGAAAATTCAAAGCTTGTTTGCAGTGGTAAGAGACCCTATCTCAAAAATAAGGTGGATAGGCAACATCTTGAAGACCTTCACATGTGCCCCATGGCAAACATGCACACCACAACACTCATAAAGAAATAAAATCTAAAAAAATAAAAATTGGCCAAGAATGGCTTATGCTGAAAGACTCAAGGGCCCCTTTGATTCTCACCATTTCTCTCACCGCTCACCAGTGAGTTGTACCCACTCTCTGATTCCTCCCTTCCCTGAAGGATACTGCAATGCCATGCTCCCCATTATCTCTTGTCTTTCCAGCCAGCCAAACACAAATGTAGATTTTCCTTCTTCTGAGAATTTCCAGGAACTTAGCATGGTCATTAAAGATACAATCCCAAATTCAGCCTCTGAGCAACTGAAGAAGATGGTGCTGGTTTTTGAGATGAATTGGGTGAAGAACTATTTGGAAAGACATGAGCATGCACACACGCATGCACGCACACACACACATGAGCACACACGCGCACACACAAGCATGCACGCACACACACGCATGCACGCACACACACACGCACGCACGTGCACACACACACAAACACACCAACAATTAATTTTAAAAGAAATATTTGCTAGTACCTAGAAGCCCCCTCATTACTAGAAAAATGACTTTTAATTGCTGAATATTTTTTCCTCTTTTTAACCTTTAATAGAATTCTACTAACATATGGTATTTGTATCTGTCTCCTATCACTGAGCATCAAATTTGTGAAATTTATATTTTTGTAATATATTCTCTTTGGTTAATAGTTTCTTTATAAAATTATAACATAGTTCCCTACTCTGTTGAAGGGTATTTCAACAAATTCTAATGTGGGTAATATTTAAATGCTGTCATGAGCATTTGTAGTGTGTATAAATAAGTGTTTCTGCTATATTTGGGTGTGTATAAATAAGTGTTTCTGCTGAGCATATAATCAGTAGATTACTTGAATTTTCTTTGGAAAATTGAATGGGATTGAATGGGAAAGCATGGCATACTTTTTGTATAAGATTGTAGCTATTTTTTGGCACTTAGGTTTGTGACATCTTCCAATGGTCAATAAATCAATATTTCTGAGGCTATCTAGGAAAAAGAGATCTTAAACAATCAAGTAGTATTGCTGTTATTCCATGTGATGGTTAGGTTTTGTTGTCAACTTGATCTTTGTTTTTCAGAAATAAATCTGAATTATTGATCATAAATAGCTAAGATTTTTCATTTTTAAAATATTTTATATATTTATGTATGTATGTATGTGTATATGTATTTGAAAAACAGAAAGAAAGAAGGAGGCAGGAATGGAAGGAGGGAGAGAAAGAGAGAGAGAAAGAGAGAGAGAGAGTGAGTATGGGCACACCAGGGACTCCTGCCACTGCAAACGAATTTCTGATGCATGTGCCACTTTGAGCACTTGCCTCCATCTGGGTAGTGGGGAATGGAATCTGAGCCATCAAGCTTTTGTAAGCAAATGCCTTTAACTGATAAGCCATCTCTTCAGCTCTGGACTTTTTTTAAATTTTAAACTTAAATTATTTTTTTTTTAAATTCAAAACAATCTGATTGAAAATAAACTAGCAGAAGATTATTAAGTCAGCATTACAAAGGTCTCTAGATGTGATTCTAGGAGGAGAAGGGCAAAAATCAAAGCAACTAAAAACCCATGGAAGAAGCTGAGGAAAAGGATATAGACTCTTGATGGAGGTCCATGCTTCTAAAGATTGTGTGTGTGTGTGTGTGTGTGTGTGTGTGTGTGTGTGTGTGTGTTTGTGTAAGTTCACATGTCCAAATTTAGAAATGATTCTGCCTGGACGATTGATTCTAAGTAATAAACCATCTCACTGTCACATTTCATCCTCTGACTACTTATAGCCAGACTGAGAAAAATGAAAGTTTATTCCAAGGTTTGGGCCGGGAGCTTGAAGAGTTTCCAAACACATTGTCTATAGGAACTTAATGCTCCATTTCTATGTCCAATTGGCTTGGATTTTGCAGTCATTTGTAGGTAGTATGGTTCTGTAATCTCCACTCATAGGTATTTTCCATCTCTTGTTCAAAAAGCATTCAGGAAGAGAGCTCCAGCCTCATGGTACTGTGAAGACACAGACCTTTACTTTTCCAACTCATGTCTAGAACAGTGCCTGATTTTGGAAGTCCATTTAGTTAATGAAGTTACCTTTTCATTGTTTAGATAAAGCACCTGACCAGAAGTGGTTGATGGGCAGAAGTTTTTTTTTTTTTTTGTTTGTTTGTTTTATTTTGGTGTATAGTCTCAAGAGGAAGCTCCATGATTGAATGGGAAAGCATGGCATAAGCAGAGTTGGACACCACTTCCACCTCAACAAGAGGAAAACAGCAGCCATAGAGTGAGCTGATCTCTAGAAAGGGAGAGCTGGCTATCACCTTCTACAACACAGCTCCTCCAGTCCTGTTCCACCTCCCAAACTGCCATCAGCTGAAACCGAGCATTTAGAACACATGATTTATGGGGGATATCTGACTCAAACCACCACGTGGAGTCAACATCTGAAGAATTGATAAATTAATGAAGCCCCTTGAGTGCCTTGTAAATTTCTTGATATTAGTGAGAAAGATCATGTGAGTATATTTTTGCTGGATTTGCCTTCTCTTTGATGGGTTTCATTTTTAAATTATAACTCATTCAGCAGTTTTGCCCTGTATAATAGTTTATTATGAATAAAATCTGTAGCTAATTCAAACTTACTACTGTCTTGAAAATGTATGACATACACATGCTGTTCTCTACCTTCATGAACTGGGAAGAAGACTTGTATATGACCTTAAAATAAAAAGCACCATTAAAATTCCAAAGTTCAGTTCTGCTGTTAACCCATGTGAAATGTTGATTCACAGTATGAGTCTCTCTTCTCTTCCCAAATCATTAAATTAGTCATTTTCTTATGAAGAAGATAACATCTCATATTCAGTAAAACTTAAAGTCTTTATAATTTGTATTGGGACCGTGGAAAATATCTTCTAAGTCAAAACTCATTTCTCTAGGATTTCATCCAATTTTTGAAGATCTCAAATCAGTTATTCCTGCTGTCTCTGCATTGCCCTTCAATATACTTTCAAGTAATACTCCAGCTACATGTGAAAGCTTAATTCCTTTTTATTCTATGACAGAGCAGAGACAAAGCACAGGTGAAAGTGGATTCTTCATCACATAACAAGGATGCTTATAGTACTCAATTCCTGGGGGTTTAGAAAGGCTTGAATTAGCTAATTTTAGGAAAATTTGGCATAGCCCCTTGCATGTAGTAAGTTCTCACCAAATATTACCTATTATTTTATTACAAAATACACATCGAGTGATAGGAATTGAACACAGAAGGGGATATGAATTCAGATCACTGGGTTTCAAATGAAAAAAAAAAAACCTATTTGTAGGATTTGCAGTTTCTATTAGTTTCCCATCTAAGCAAACAGAGCCTGGATTCCTTGGACTGGACCTCAGAGAGGAGGGCCAAAACATGATAAGTATTTTCTCTCCTTCCTGTTTCATTTCCACAACTAGAAACTGCCTCTTCCAAGAAAATGAAGCTAACCTGGTCTCTGAAGGAGAGGTCATGCTGATGTGGGAGAGAATTAGGTGCCTTCAGCAGGAGAATAAGAGAATACAGCAAAATAAACCTAATGCACATAAAAAGGTATACATAAATAGCAACAATGGGGACATTTCATTATATCTAGAACTGTTCTCATTAGACTGTGATTTTCCCTATTACCTTCAAATGTGCTCTCCCACACACAATTAAATTACTTTGTGTTCTACTCTTTTCTCTAAATTCTGTCTGGGCAGCTCCTTTCCTGTCAGGCCAGCTCTTCCCCTTGAGCTCTACTAAGAACCAGGACAGGGGCATTGGTCCGTAACAGGAGGAGGAAATCCCTGGAATATCATGTGGGAGGAAGATGATACCAATAGACTGCTGGGCAGCCCCTGCTCAAGGGCCAACCCTCATCCTCAGGCCCTATGGACGAGGAAAGGCAGTGGCCACCTTTGGAGAGAGTGGGAAAATGTTCTCCAATCCTCATGTCCTTGAGCCTCCTTGGGAAAGCCCAAGGCTATTACAGATAGAAGTCATTTGGAAACTTAATTTGTATGGTGACAGTAATAACGTTCAATGGATAGATTATTACAAATAACATGAAAATATACACAATCTCTTGACATTAGTAATTTCTCTATATATTCTGGAACACAAAGGGGATCCCAACGGGGTTATAAGCCTTGAATAACTTTGCTACTGAGGCTGAAGTTTTTAGACTTGAAAAAAATAGCTCTAGCTACTAGCTATTTCTGCAAGTCTAGCCAAAATTGGTAAGAAATGCAACTTTTGCTTCCTTGCCTTCTACTTTTGGCATAGTAGACATTTAACATAATCCTAGAAATGTGTTGCAGAGGTATATGTTTTCCCAGGCATTATAGATTATGTACTCTACAAAGCCTGAGAATATTTGTAACATTTGTTGTGTCAGAGTAATCAGTAGAGTTTCTTCACTGAGATTAGAGATAATCCTCTCTGCTCTGAGAATTTACACTCTGAGGTCTTGTCTCCTGATCAATGGAGCCCTTTGCTATCTAATTGTCACACTGTGTGGGGTCAGTGTCTCATTTCCTCAGGTTTTGGCTCTATCATCTCTTATTTCCCACCTGTTCCAACAGAGTCTGATCCCCTGGTTTATTGATCAGTGATAATTTAGTGTAGAAAACAGAAAATTATGTATCCCATTCCGCAAATGTTTTAATATAAAGAATGAGATACTTTCAAAAACATTGGGAGGCTCTGCGAAGGGGTTCTAAGCAACTTCGTCTACAGAGAAGACTTCTAGAACACCTTTCCTTCTCAGAACTACACTGAAACCACTGATATCAAAACACATTGTTGACCTTAAATTCCACGGAGTAGGCAGCTGCCATGATAATCACTACAGCAGTTGGCAGTTGGCTCCTCAACAGGCTTCTACTGGAGACTGGGCCCTACTTTCTCTCAAATTGCTTCTTCACGCCTAGGAACCTAAAGAGTAGACAATGAAATTGTATTTCCTTGGGTTTGGTTGCCAGCTAGATTATCCCCCAAAGAATTGTATTCTGTCTTTCAAATCTCATTCAAGGTAAGTTTTAATTCACAGTTAGCACATTGGTTGCATAGAAGACTAGAAAATATATTTATAAGCTTTTTCCCTTTAAAGTACATGGATTCCAAAATGTTCTACAAACAGAGAAAGATGGAGCATTCAGACAAACCACAGACTGGATGCTGACTGGTCATCAGCTAGAGGCAGAACAGAATGGCTCTAAAGAATCTGGACTGTGGCTTCTTAAACTCTGGGGTCACACAGCTAAAAGTGGAGGTCATGGAAAAGATGCAGCAATAGATTGTTTCTGAGCACTGTGACCAAAAATATTCATTCAGAATCAGTCACACAATGAATCCAAGTTGCTTCTGGTAGCATTTTCCGGTGTTGTAATGCACATCACTGTGACCTTGATTCTGAACACAAAACGTGCAGTTTGTGCTGCAGCATTGCAATATCATGCAATGCCACTGAGCCCAGCCTGAGACATGTGAGCTCAGATTCAAGCAGTGTTTTTTTTTTCTGTGTTTACAGTTTTCTTTCTAATGGTTTAATTACAGAAAACAAAGAATTTTGACCAGATTTTTGGTATTAGGCATAAATTTCCTCGCATAAAATGGCTTTAAATCCAGTCAGAGACCCGTTGGTTACCTCCATAACAGATATACCATTATTGCACTAGTGGGAACATCTTGCCTAGCTGACCAGTTGTATAGCTTGCAGGATACACGGCTGGTTATTCATCCAGCAGTCTGCATAGCACTTTCCAGCACTATGACAGCTGGTTACAAGTGAGAAGACTCCACCAAGTTCTGCTGAGAAACCAAGAGCCTTTTCTTGTATTGTATTGTTTTGTGAGCCTGAGGACCTTCCTGACAGTGGTAGTTTTGAATAAATGTCCCCCAAAAGAATTAAGGGTTTATTAAAATTGTAAATTGTCTCCAGCCAGTTCTGGCTAGAGGAAGTGTGTCACCTTGGCCAGATCCTAGGGTTCAGCCCTAAGGTATTTCTGGGGTGGGTCTGGAATTCTAGCTTTACATATGCAAAAAGAAGTCTGAGCTCAAGCCTGGAGTTCCTTTTCTTAGTTTGAAGTGTGCTTGCTTGTGGTGCTGGTGGTGGGCTTCTGTCTCTGTCTCTGCTTGCTTCTGTGAAAGGGGGCCAGCCTTTCCTTAACTTCTTCCCCTGGATCTGTTCAATAAATATTTTCCTCCCCATAATCGTGCGTGGTTTGGAGATTCATCCCAGAGGCGTGTGGCTGACTACGACACTGACCAATAAGATAATGGGAAAGATTCAAACCTGGCACTGTGAATGTTCCATGATAATCTATGGCTCATGGGTGTAACATCCACACCACAAGATACATCTGCTTAAAATTTCTCTTTTTTTAATGTGTATGTCCATGTATTAATGTTGCTATGACTTTTGGTTAGTGGAACTTCTCTTTTTAGATGCAGTGCCTACTGGGGAGGTGCAAAACTCATCAAAATGCAGATAAGAAGTTGAGTGTTTATCACTAAATGAGACATGTCTATCATACCCACCAAGGCTCAGGGACCATTTCAGAAGAGTGAAGAAAGAATGTAAGAGCCAAAGAATGGAGAGGGGTTTGTGAAACTCTGTCTTCCAGACACAAAATGGTTATTGCAGTTATGACCTCACAGTGGCTGTCACTATTTGCATATGATTTATGTAACATGAGAATAATGAAGATAGACATTAAAATAGAAGAGAAGCTAGTTGGAAAAAAGCAAGGGTTTAGTGCAGGGCATAGCAGGGGGCAAAGGAGGGTGGTGAGAGGGGGTTATGATCTGGCTACATTTGTAGAAGGTGGCCAATAAAAAGGTTTAAAAGATAAGTACCTCCACCTCATTTGTATTTAAATCTGCTTAACAAATGCTTAAATTATGTGTATACCAAAGAACTGTTTTAAAAACAAATTTCTTTATGATTTATTATGAGTAAATTTTGAAGCTCTGGTTTAAGTTAGAAGTGTAATAATCACCCACTAGCAGTTAAAAAGGAGCTTTGGGAAATTGTGCCATGGCAGATAGTGAGCCCAGGCAAAGTTGTCATAATTCAAGCAAGACAGAGAGTAAAAAGCCATGTGTCAGTCCTGTGACAATAGTAAAATGTGATCAATGTTAGCCAGTTTTAGAGTTGTGGACTTCTGGTATGCTCCTAGTTCGGAGCTTCAGCTTATCTTATGTATGGACAGTCTGTGGGCAGGTAAACATTGTCTTATTTGCATGGATAAGGGGAGAGTACAGACAGAGAACATGGCATCTGGATGCACAGTTCCAGACCACACCTGTCAATAGAAGCCTCTTTGCACCCTCCTGAATGGCCAGAATAAGCTGGTACTTGAAGCCATACTCATCCTTCCTTTCCTATAAATGTGTTAGTCCCTTTCTTTTCAGTAGCAAGAAAATGCTAAGTACCATATAAGACATTATGATGGGAAAAATTCCAAAACAGAGTAGTTTATGAAAATTATAACATAATGATAAAAATTACAATGAAAATATATGAAATCATTTAAAATGAATTTTTTATGGGATGGACATGTGGCTCAGTATTAAAACACATCTAGCATTGGTGAGACCTGGAGCTTTATGCACAGCACTACACACACACACACACACACACACACACACACACACACACACACACAGAATTCACATATACAGAATACAAACACACACACATATTTATGTGACACACATGTATGCATACATGCACATATGCACAGACATGAGCTCATATATACATATATACGTGAATCATTTAAAATTAAGGCAGAAAAATAACATCAGCATTTCCCAAAGACAAATAGTAGTCAGAAGCTCTCATACACTAAAAATTACTTCCTTGACAAAATAAGGTGTTTTGTGAAGGAGATTTTCAGCAAGCAGATTTTGACAATTTATACCCCATGAGCACCAATTGTGGAAAACATTTTTATTATTATTATTTTTTTTTGCTGTAATTTGATGAAACCAGAAGTGGGAATCAATAGGACTTTGC
The DNA here is from genome assembly GCA_004024765.1 of Zapus hudsonius. Classification (NCBI taxonomy): domain Eukaryota; kingdom Metazoa; phylum Chordata; class Mammalia; order Rodentia; family Dipodidae; genus Zapus; species Zapus hudsonius. The sequence continues at coordinate 26,789 of PVHP010015552.1, forward strand.
CAAATGTGCTCTTTTTTTTTGCAGTCTTTCTCTCCTTCACTGTTGTGTGGTAGATAAGAGAGGAGGAGCCATGAACATAGATTGGATTGTCCCAGAGCCTAGTATGACAGAGGGAGCTAAAGAATTCTTCTAACCCCAGAAATGTTTGCAGCACTGTGACATCATTTGCTGTGCATCGAGGTTGACATGAAGCCCAAAGGTGAGGTGAGAGTTTGTATGATCCGAAGAACTTCAGGGAGAACCTGCCTCAACAGATCTCTACCTCTCAGTGCTGCTGGTTTCCATGACAACCTGGCCAGTGTCTAGTTCAGTTTTGCAAATACTTTTCAAAGGCCATCATGCCTAAAATATTTTCTCCTGACTTTCACATCTGCCTTATTCCCTACCATATTCTTTCCTTTGAATCCTCCTCAACTTTTGAGCTGAGGAACATAAGATTTTTTAGCCACAAAAATATCTAGTGATTGTACTGTAACAAATATGAGAGGAAACAAAGGAAAACTGACAAAAGTTTCTCTGATTACTTCATGACTTCTGTCTGGAATGAACTCTTCCAAATATAAACAGACTGGGTCTCATCTTATTATAGAACTTGGAACCTGTTTATTTGATTGACATTAATGTCTACTCAGACTGGGCAGAACGAAAACTGAAGATGCAATGCAGAGTAGCAGAAATGCTGCATTGGGAGTAGAGAGATCTCAGCTCTGCCCTGAGCTTGTCTCGGTGACCTTGAACTAATGTGGGGAAAAAAAAAGATTTCTGAGGAAATTCCTAACTCTGTCATTCCATGTCATTACCAACTAATGTTGGCAAGTGGTGTTTCTCCAATAAAAATTTTTTTCCTGCTAATTGGTGATTAGACTATTTCTAATTTTAAATCAGAAATATAATAAAAATATTTTTTGCCTAGCAAGATTATTTTTAAGTTTTATGATCAGTGAACTCACTTTGCCCCACCACTCCAAACAGAAAAGGAATATTTAAGAATATCGCTAAACAGACAATATTAGTCCTATTTTAAATCATGGTTCGGATGCATTCATTTGACTGGTTGGTTATTGATTCAAATGTTTCAATTTTATTTTCTATCTAGTAACTTGGTTGTTTATGAAAACTATATTTGAAGTTGTTCTTGAAAACAAAACCATGTTCCATGAATGGTTGCTTCAAAGCAAAGATATGTTTACATGTCCTGTAGTTTTGATTGTCCCTGGACATGTTTATATCCTGTTAATCTGCAACTTCATGTTAAGAGGACCTTCACTGCTGATGTATATGTGAAACGGTGCTTGTCGGGACACTTTGTAGAACACATTCTCAGGATCATATATCTGGTCTTTCATGCTTTTAATGCAACTCCCAAAAGGCGTTTCAGGGGAGAGTTGATAAGCCTGATGTCTGGTAAGTCTGGGGTAAGAATTGCTATAATGAAAGAAGCTGTAGCCAGAGGTAAACTTAAGGACAGTGAGTCCTCTGTGGGTCAGATGTTTTGCTGAACGTTGGTTTACATCAAGAAGCTTTAGTGAAGTTCTGCCTTTTATTTTTTTCTGGGAGTTAAGTATTTCAAAATATATTTTATTATTATTCAACTTCCCAGTTGCAATGTAATGAATAAGAGGAGATACTGTGAGACAATCATATATGTGCTTCATAAAGTTTTTAGGTTATAATCACTTGCAGGATGTGTTATGAAGGTTTGGTTCCTTTCTGAAGTCTAGGCCATGCACACCTGTTGAGAGTTGATTGAATTCGAGTACATTTTGAAAGCTCTGCTATCTTGATGCACCACGTTTAGATGACTTCTGAAGTTACATTTCATCAATGGAAATATTAGATCAATCAGAAGGAATGAAGGTCAGCAGATACAGAAATCGTGTGGCCTTTGGAATCTTATTGATAAATGGAGATCTTTTCATTTTCTTAAGGTTATCTCTGTTGCCTTAGAAATAGGAGGCGTTTTTATATGGAAGATTGAGGAGCTGGCTGAATGTTTCAATTTTTTATTGCACTGGGTCCTAAGAAGTGATATTTCTGCATTCAACTCTGTTTCTGTTAGCTTTGGTTAAAGCACTTTTTCCCCTACCTAAAAGTATGGTATCTGTAGAGTATTATTTCTAAGTAAAATATAATCTTTAAAACTTGCACAAAGGCTCACTAACTAATCAGTTTTCAAACAGTTGTGTTAATCTGAGAAAGATGCCTTTTTATTCTGAATCTCCCTGAAGGACAGGAGATATTAAACATTCTGTCACCATCTTGTAGAACTTTGGCTTGGAGGTAATTTCAGAATATTGCTCAATACATTTGGAGAAAATTTAGAAAGAAGCTTACACATGAAAGTGCAGGAAATCCAACTTAAGCTTGAGGATAAATTCCCAAAATCTCTTATCTTTTCAAATCAGATTTTTGCTATAATCCTTGCAAAGTAACCTCAAACAATCAGGGGAGGAGCTCAAAAACAAGGAAGAAGGGAAACGATTGGATTTGAATATTTGATTAAAACAAACATTGGAAAATTTTGGCACTCTTAAAAGGTGAATTGAAAGTGAGAGTAGGTAGAGGGAAGGAAAAAAGAATTTTCTAATTTTGCATAAGCTTCTTATAATAAAAACATATCTCCCAGTGAGAACAATTTTCCACAAAGATTTACTGTAGCCTAACTGATGGGGACCAATTACCATCCAGAACAAAAATAGAGATTGAAACTTCATTATTATAGCCTTCTTGTTTGTAAGACTGAGATACAAAATAAGAGCTCATAGTTACGCCTGTTCATTTGTTTGTTTTGTAAAGATTAAAATTAGTTAAAAATATAGGGATTAGACTAGTGGCTGGTGCACTATAAGTGTTGTATAAGAGTTTGCTAATATCATTGTTATTTCTGATAATAATAAGTATATGATCACTTAATATTGGATGTCTCAGTTTTGGTAACACTGACATTTGAGGATATTGTGCTTGGAGTGAGTTGTCATGTGTGGTGGGATATTTAGTAACACACCTTTTCCTCGGTCTATTAGATATTGGCCTCTCTTCATCCAGCTGTGAAAGCTACACTGTTTTCAGACAAATGTCCCTGTTTTAGCAAATACACTGCCTTTCATATTTCTCAGGCCTTATGCCAAGTGCTTGCAGATGTTATGCACTTGATGGGTATTTAACCCCTAAATTACAGATGTAATGGTTGAGGTAGAGAAAACGTATGTAACTTGCCAGTCACACAGTTAAAAATGATAGAGCTAGAATTAAAATTCACATAGAACGATGTTATTTATTACATTCACATGTCTGTAGCTCTAGAAGTTAAAATAGCAATAACTGTTATTATTTCCAAGGTAATTGCATAGCGTCTCCTTCTTCCTCTTCTTCTTCTTTTAGAAATATTTTTACTTTGGCTGGTGAAATGGCTCAGTGGTTAAAGGCTTAAAAAGCCTGATGTCCCTTGTTCAATGCCTCAGTAGCCATATAAAGCCAGATGCAAAAAAAAAAAATGGTGCATATGTCTGAAGTTCATTTGCAGTGGCAAACTCATTCTCTGTCTTTCTACATCTTTCTCTCTGTCTCTCATAAATGAATAAATAGAAATATTTGTTCATGTGTGTTTGTACACATGTGCACGTACACGTGCATGTTAAGGTTTTCATACCTCTGCCATTTTAAATGAGCACCAGATGCTTGTGCCACATTTTGTAACTGGTAAAGAATTAAACCCAGGCCAGCAGGCTTCAAAAACAAGTACCTTTAATCACTGAGTCATCTCCTCACCCCTTATTCCTCTTGACATCGCCTCATGTAGCCCAGGCTAGCCTTGAACTTCAGATCCTCTTGCTTTGACCTCCCAAGTACTAGGATTTCAACTGTGTGCAACCACATATGATTTTAGTTTCTTATTTTACTTGTGAGAGGTTAGTGTTACAGTGGTCAAACTATACAACAGAGGCAATAACATTTATGTCCTGCTTCTTACTAGTAGGAGTGTCCTCAACTAGTAATATACTAGTAAAATGCTACAGGTACTTTACTAGGTGGAAAGAGAGTGTGTGCAGTGACAGAATCTATAGCTAAAATACAGAGAAGAGTTAAGATGAGTTATAAAGGCTTGGACGTTTCTAAATTCTTGGTTTTGGGTATTTCTAAGGCTGGAAAGCACTCTTGAGATTTAGAAAGCATATTGTTAACCTATCCTGTGATGTTCAGGGTTGTGAAGTCCTTTTGGATTGCTAGCCAAAAGTATCCTGTCTTTTGTGACCAGAAGAGATCTAATTAATAAGATACTTATTAACGAGAAGCTGTCAGGGTCAAGAGGTATTTGGAAGTGCCATTTTTGCTGGTTATTATTTTTTTTTGGCTGGGTTTTGTGTGACTCCCACAGAGGATCTGTGGAATCATTTTGTGGAGATCTGATGACTCGATGTATTTTGAGGAGTAGATTGATGAAGTCATAGGCTGTGTACTGGGAGACATTTTAGAAAATTCTGGAGGTATTCAAGGAGCATGAAAGGAAGTTTCATACTACAATAAGATAAACAAGAACTGAGATAAATTAGGACAGGAAAAGATGTTGAATAAGTCTCTCTAAGTACCTCCTGTGATATAAGAATCAGGTAGTCCATACTAACAGCTTTGTTCCATTGGGAACATGGATTAATGTAGTAGCCAGTAAACTCTTGCCTGACTGTAAGTAACCTTGGAGATTTTATTATCTTTGGGCAGGCAGAGAACCACATTGGTTATAAATAATGCATTCACTTAGTACATATTTATTAAGAACCTACCACCTGCAGATACCTTCCAAAATCTGTGGATAAATCAGAGGTCCCAAACCATAAGAATCATGTCACTTTGACCTTACATTCTAACATAAGGAGAATAAGACAACACATAGAGATGGGAAAGTGCCAGAGAAAGAGGTCAGGAAAATTTATAATTTTAAATGACATAGGATCCTTTGAAAATATATGTTTTGATTCTATCAATGTGTATTTTAAACCAAGGCTTATGCACATGTCAAGATTTATATTGTCAGCATAGCCATTAACTATTTTTTTTCAATTTTGTCCCTCTCAAAGCAGAAAACAGGCACAATTTTCATAGCTAATGAGGAAGGGAAGCATGATGGATAAAAATGGGGTATATCAGCTCACTGCTGTAGTCTTTTCCCTTTGTCTTGAAAGCCATCTCCTTCTTGCCCATGTGAGTTCATGCTATTTTCATAAGTAGTGGGGGAAAATATATTTTATATACCTGTACAGTATATACCATGTACAGATCACTCCTGAGCACTTAGAATCTAGATAGAACCACTGAGGAACTATATCTCAATTTAACTGTAATTATTTTATACTTAAATCTCTACCTATACCTAATAGCCACTCTAATGGTTTGTGTGCCCAGGTTCTTAATAATTTTACGATGGGCCCAGAATTTTCACCTACTCCTATTTTAAGGTAATGTCACTTCATTTGCCATTAATTTCAGGTGAAGGCTTCTGAAGGCTGAATTATACTTTTAGGTAACAAGAAGTACCTTTGAGCAGCGATGAGCTCTTCAACTGGCCTTCAGGTTCAAGCGTCAAGAGAAATTGAGTTCCATTGTGTCTCGTCAACACAGTTGCTAGGGAAGCAGGCGTGTTTGCCATTTTGCTAACTTCAAAGTTAAACTCTTTCCAAAACCCAATCCAGGCACAAAAGGATTCTTGTTCTCCCTTCTAGTGAGGCTGTTGATGCCCCTTCTGGGGCCTCTACTCTGAAGAGTCATACACACAAGGGATTTATGTGAATGGCTGAAAGTCAGGGTTGGCCATTTCATCCCCTGCTAATTTGCCAAAGGCATGCTCCTGTGCTTACATGAATTCTTCTACCTCCTTTCCCCTTATTTCCTCCCCCTGTAGAGGCTGTGTGATTTTCATTCATTGCAATGTATCACATGCAGAGGAAACACAATATCAAAATGCTTTAAGACAGAAGCCCTTGAAAAACTGGTCTTGTTTCTTTTATCAATTTGTTAATATTAGCAACAAAATTATATGTACTTTTATACAGTTCAATGTGAAGCTTTAATTTCCTCGTTTAAAGATTATTTGCATTCTACACTCCTGTGGGTAAATGATCTCGTGTTATAAGAGAGATCTTATCATTTTTCAGTTGTGATTTTGTCATACGTGGCATATGTATGAGCGAGGATGTATGTATCATTACATAAGCACCAATCGACCACACAGTGGTGCTCTAACCCTGCAGGTATCACTTGTGAGAGCTCTGCAGCTCCGTGAAAATGCAGGGAACCTGGTTGCAGTTAGAATTTTCTCTGAAATGGACTCCCGGACTCTTACATTCACCATTTTGCAGGATAGATCCTCTGGACACACTCAAGGGGGATGAGTTAAAAAATCATGAAAGGAGTATCTATTTAGGGAAGTGCTATCCATCTATAAACCCTATCACATCATGAAGTTTTAATTCAGTTCCTGCTACAGCTTTAGTGGTTAGATTTTAAAATCATATGTTCTGGACAAAAGGCAAAACGAATTCAACAATATCCATTTTCTGGTTTCTAAGATGATCATTGTTCTTCTCCCAACCCAGGGTCATTTTAGCTAATAGTTGTAACTGATGGGCTAGGAACCCATTCAAAACCTCAGGGTCAGAGTTCTATAGTACCAGTATCCAGCATTAGGAGCTAAGCAGTCTTTGAATGTGCTTGAGTTTTACCAATTAAAACAAAAAATATAAATGAAAATTTGTACCAGCAGATGTGTAGGAGTAAAGGGACTTCCAACACTATTCCATTTTTTAGCCAATCTGACTTGTGCTGGGGACAACTTAATGTTCCAAGCCAGATGCTGTAAGGCAGTCTTTCTTTCATGCCTGCCTTTGCTCTTAATGCTGCACCTCTGTGGACCACTGAATTCACTTACAATTATTTTTGTTTATGATCATGAAGACATATGGTGGGGGATGACCAGTATAAACACTCTTCTAACAATTCCAGAGCATTGTGATAGATACTGTACTTTGTCTTTTGGACAAGGCTTCTTTTATTTTGAATAGATAAATCAGATGATCTGTGTGTCTGTTGTCCATGGAAAAATAAAAGCAAGTGGCTTAAATAATGTGTTCACATTTCTTATGAATATGCAGGTCTACTGGATAGGATTTAGCTAGGTCTGTCTGTCTGTTAGACCCCTCTATGCAACTATAATTTCAATGTCAAATATCAGCTGGTTGAAGGCTATTTTAAGAGGGACTAACTGGATTTTCTTCCATATAGCTAACATTTGATTGCTTGGTAGTCTAGGCTTGCTTCCATGCCAGGGGACAGTGCAGATCATAATAAGCATCTTGAAGGGTAGGTAGTCTCAGAGTTACTCTGTTGCCTTGTGTTCCCCAGCATAAGTCACATGGGAGCCCAAGTTCAAGGGAAGGGAAAATAGACTCTAACTCCTCATGGAGGGAGAACTGAGTCACATTTGCAATGAATCTGACATAACGTGTGTACTCTCACAGAGGTAATAACTTAAGCTTGGCTTCACAAACAGGTTGGTCCTATTTGGGAGGGAATGTAACTTTTCCACAACCCTCCTATATATGTAGTTTAGATAGCTTCCTATAACAAAAGACAAGGCAAAGAAGGAGGAAGGACATTTATGAATGTATATAGTGCACATCAAATGGAGATACTGCTTTGAGAGTCAGGCACAATGCAGTGGCTTGGAACTCTAGATTATAAAACATTTTCAGCAGAAAAGATCCAAATTTTAGAGAAATGCCAAGATAAAGGCAAAGGTTGAAGCTTTATAAACACAAGACTTGAGGAGGTAAACAAATGGCAGGCAGAGGTCCATGAATAAATCTTGCTCATATAGATTCCTATGGTATCATCTTCAGGCTGATGGGGGTGGAAAGCCATATTTCATGGTTAACCCTTCTTCTCTAGTGAGGCAGAGAAGGAGGAGACTTTCACCATGGTAGATTTGTGTCCTGATTTCAGGCCAGCAGGAGGGTAGAGGGTGTTCCACATTGGCTGTTTCTTAAGTCTTCAGTTCAACAGCCCTTCATATTTTAGAGGCTTATTCTGGATTCCCACAACATTGTGAGGTTAGTGCTCATTGTTAACATAGCATGTGCGATGTTTAAGAAATAAGAGTTCATAATATGAGGGATACCAGTAAAACTTGACTTAGTCATGATACTGGTCACATTGATTACTAAATTAGAAACGTTTGTTCTTGTCTACATTTTATTCTGCAATGTGTACAGGCTTTCTTAAGATGCTACTGAAACTGCTAATTTTACTGTGTGATCCGTTGGTAAGAACCTACATGATTAATTAAGAATTGATAGTTCTTAATTCTTTAAGAATCTTGTTGCACCAAGCTTTATAACACACAGAGAAGGATACACATCATACTCTTTACCTAACGATAGGAAATTGAGTATATTAATAAAACAAAAGCATGCTTAAACTGTATGGCAAATTTTTGGCTCTGGCTTATTATTAGAACCATTCCTCCTATGGTCTCAGCTAATAAAACTCTGAATTAAAACCCAGAAGCAAAACTGAAGCAGACAGCTATGGTTCAAGCCTTTATTGGCTTTACATTCCAATTCTTTATATATATGTTGCTAGAAACTACCAGGTGTATGTGTGAGAGCATCTTGCTAGAATTTCTGGTCCAAAATGAAGGCATTGATGATGATCCCTTTGGATATCTGTTTTCAATTTCAATAGCTTATTAGAATCACTCAGGGATCTGTGAAAATATTGATAACTATGTTTTATCCAACACCAACTAAAATATGAATCTCTTGTATTTCTGGCTCAAGAAGCAACATTTTAATAAAAGCTTCCCTGATGATTCTAATGTGTAGCTGAGGTTGAAAACCACATTTTAAATAAACAAGGTATATCAAATAAACTTGATATAGGATACAAGCTTATGTCTTTTCCTCATTTTTTATTTTTTTTTTAATCTTTTGGTGTTTTGAGTTAGGGTCTTGCTCTAGACCAGGCTGACCTAGAATTCACTAAGTAGTCTCAGGGTTGCCTTGAACTCATATTATCCTCCTACCTTTGCTTCCTTAGTCCTGAGATTAACAGTGTGTGCCACCAAACTAGGATTGTTCTCATTTTTTTATTTGAGTTTATATGCATACTGCTGTTTGAACATCTGGATTAAAAGTTAAAAACACAATCAATTGACCTTATAGACACCTGCACCTTTCCCTTTCATTGGGCATTTAAGTCTTTGAAGATGGATGTCTAAGGGCATCCTGTGTTGCTTATAGCTTCCAAATCCTTTAGGAAGAATTCAGAAAGATAAGCTTTCTGAAAACTCCATTTCAAAGCATAAATCAAATCGTCAACAGTGTAGGTCTGGCCTGATAGGCCCAAAGGTGTTGCAAGTTATCTTTTACTATACCCAACATGCCTGAAGACACAGGGAGAAGAAACAAACCAATCCACCAATAAAAATCAAAGCTTATGAAAAAAAGACAAGAAAGCTAAAAGAAAGGTTGCTTTTCTTTGTTTTGTTTTATTTTATAAAGCTCAGTTTAAGTCCTCTTTCCAGACACAATTCACATTGGAAGAAAAGACAGAAAGATTGGTACATAAGGACTTTATTGTTATTGTACAAAGTTATGAGATAAAAAAGCACGCTTACCAGCATAGAGGCTGGTTTATTTTTGAGACTGGGACCAACAGCCAGGATGGGAAGATATATGGCCTTTTGCCCCACAAGCAAATGGAGAAACTGACATCTATTACTGGAGAGGATGCTGGGCAGACGATGCCTGCTTACAGCCTCATTGTCTATCAGAATTCTTCAGAATTCAGACACTTCAGTCTCAAAGATGTTGTCTCAGCATTGCTCTTCCCAACTTCTGGCCATTTCTCTTTTGTTTCTCATGTATTTATTTCTGTGTATCAACGGAAGTGGGAATCATGCAAGAGATTATGCCTGGTACTGGATTTTCCAGACACTTACTCATGCATTATCTTATTTAATTCCTATAGTAGTTCTACAAACACGTATTGCTATTGTTTTTCTTTTGAAAAAAAATATGAATACATCAAAAAAAACTTTCCCAAGCTTATTTAACGATTATTTCGTCCTGAGACTAAATTGTGTAATCTGATAACATGCTATTTTAAATTACTAGTTGACATGTAAGCCTGCTTCCTTTTGAAATCAGAGAAAAAAACTGAGTAATGTGTAACTTTCTTTTTTTTTTAATATATATTTATTGTCCATAATGAGTTACATTATTTAGTCGGCAAACCATGCGTTGTTATCCCGAATTCCCCAATTCCCCCCCTCCCCATCCCTGATCAGTTGTATATCCTCCTCCGTGGGCTGTCTGTATTAGTCCTTGTGGCAAGGGATCCTGTATATCTTAGTACTCATCCCAGTCTTCCTGGCCCAAGTGTGTTGTTACTGAGGGGTGCCATGCCTCCGGACAGTCTCCCCCACCACGGCTCTCACA
>PVHP010015553.1:0-27370 GCA_004024765.1 Zapus hudsonius
GGAGGGAAGCAGCAGATGGCGGGAGGCGGAGCCCCCGGGACGGAGAGGCGGGCAGATGCGCTGGAGGCAGAAGGAGGGGGGAGGGGCTGTGTACCGATGGTCAATTGAGAAAGAATATTAGTATCAGAAATAAATTTGAAAAACCGTCAGAAAGTTGAAAAAGAAAGACAGGCGAGTGCCCAGGAGGGCGGGATAGACAAGGGCGGGAGGGTGGGGGCCAAACCCCTAGGAAAGCCGGCCCGCCGAAAGAGAGGCTGAGGCGGCGGCAGCCAGGGGCAGCTCACTCCGGCACAGCCTGCCCTGAGGACTCACTGCTTCCTGCGAGCTCTTTTCCACACTGTCAGCTTCCAGTCGTGCAGATCCTGTACTCGGAGCTGCCTGGAATTCGGCTCGTGGCCGCAGCTAATGCCCGCGAGCTGGGTCCCTGCTGCAGAACCTGGTCCTAATTTCCCCGAGGTTTATGGCGTGTCTGCTAGTCAGCCATCTTCCCATTTCCACCTATAAAATATTTTAATATATAATAAAATCATAAATTGTAAGCATTGTAATAGGTTACATCCATCACACATCTGGTGATTAATTTTATGTGTCAATTTGTTTGGCTCAAGGTAGCATTGTTGTACAGGCTTTTGTTCAAGAATCATTCTTGGTATGTGGCCCAGGGTGTTGCCACATGATTACAGCATTTTATTCCATGACTGATTCAGGAAAATTACTTCTTCCAATATGCCTAGGCCTTGTTCAACACTGATGCCTGAAGAGAAGGAAAGATAAGAGAAAATGAATTGTTTCTCTTTGTCTTCAGGATGGGATAATAACTGAGACATCAGCTCTTACTAGGTTTCAAGCCTACAACCTTCAGGTTAGAACTATGCCGTTGGCTCACCTGGGATAGCAGGCTCACTCAGCATAGGTCTTGAAACTTGTCAGCTACCGTAATTGAGAACACAGCTTCTTAAACAAATCTGACATCTATCAACTATCTATGAATCCATCTATTTATCATATATCTAATAGATGTCCACTCCTCCAACATATCCTGAGTCATTCACTTTAATGTAGTACAAAAAGGCAAGGAAAACTGTTACATAACTATAAAGTGTAATGAAGACATTATTCATGATTACAGTCACTAAAATGCAAAGTACCAAATGTTTGAATAAAACTGATGCATTATATAATTGTTACATATTGAGGAAATAGACACTTATCTGTAAAAACAAGGAAAAGTAGTTGAATTTTTATATATTTCCAAAAATAGTAATTGCTGGCTTACCCAAAAGATAAATACCATGGCTATTCAAATGATCACATAATAATATATAAAATAATACATTGTTTATATATAACATTATGTCAAAAGTATTCATAATCTTGATAAGATAAAATAAATGGTACCTTGCCACAATGTTATAGAAAATGTATGTGTATGAACATACATATCTACTTTCATATAATTACTTTTTTGATGACTAAAGAAGTTAATTTTTATCTTTTTGATGTTTAGTGTATGATGGAGAATTTATTCCCATTCTCTTTCTTTCAACTTATTATTTTCCCATTAAAATTTTCTATACTATAGTATGAAATTTTATTGTTGAATAAATTTAAGGTTACCATTTAATAACTGATGAAAATTTAACTAGGCTTTACTGTTTAACTATGTGTAAATTGTAATAATGTTTAATCTAAAATGAACTATTGGTTGCCAACAACATTCTTCAATCAATTAAATATAAAACATTACCTAGCACTTAATCCATATGTTTTTGTAAAATGTGTAATGTACTCTTCTTTTTAAATTAAAACAATGTGATGAAATGTTAAATATTCAAATGCAATGTCCAAACCACTGATTGTCATAGAGAAAATCCTGAAAAATATAGAAAGAACTATGGATTTTGTCATACATTATGAGTTCCTACATTTATAGTTGATGAACTTAGAGATAAATATTTAAATTAAAATGTGATGGAAGTGAGAATTCAATTTTTCATAATATATATACATTATAAGTATTGTTCCTACATTTCACTGTATTGTCAGTAATTCTACCATTTTAGGTTCCAAAATATACTTTTTAGCAGCAAATTAAAAGCAAATAGTTTTAATAGGGCAGGCAGAGTTCTACAAACTGAATTCACCCGGACAACTGAAAATAAAGATTTTCTAGATCAAAGTGAGCATTGAGAGAATACTCTTATTTCATAGGAAGTTGTGGGTGCCACATGCCAGGCATCTGAGTGTGCACAACATCTATAACCATGAAAAAGATATGGAAAAATTCTACATTAATAGCATTATTTTATGTTACTCATAAGATTATTTAGTTTTAAAACACTTTGCTATTATATCTTTGTAAAACTACTAAAGTGTTCTGAACATCAGTGTTGTATAAAAAACAATTTGAGAAATGCTTTAATATATTTTTTTACAATCTTGTGTGTTGATGCTATGCAAACTGAAGTCTTTAAATTCCTTGAATTTCTCTTCCATCAAACCCAACTATACTCACAAGTATTTTTAAATATTTATTTATTTCCAGCAGAGAGAGAGATAGAAAGACAGACAGAAATAATGGCTAAATCCTCCACACTAATTCCTCCAAATGCTGCAAGCTCCAGATGCTTGTGCTACTGTGAATCTGGCTTTACGTTGGTACTGGGGAATCAAACCCAGGTCAGTAGGCTTTGCATGCAAGCACCTTAAATATGAGCAATCTCTCCAGCCCTCAAAAGCATATTTAAATTAATATCTTTCTGCTATATACATAATTGTGAGAAATCATAGTGCCTTTAAAAATTAAGATTATAAGTGTAGTATTCAATAAATGTTGATACTAACAAAATAATAACAGTGATCAAAAATAACATAATTAATGGCATCTGTGATTTCAGGAAAAAGGTTTCTTTTGTTTAAAAAGATGCATGAAAAACACTATTTAAAAATTGCTTTGAGCTGGGCATGGTGGCACACACCTTTAATCCCAGTTTTTGGAGGCAGTGCAAGAGGATTGCCATGAATTCAAGGCCACCCTGAGAATTCCAGGTCTGCTTGGGCTAGAGCCAGATGCTACGTAGAAAAACCAAAAAAAAAAAAAAAAAAATTCTTTGGAATTGGGGAAAATAGTATTGTGGCAAAACACTTGCCAACATATTCAAGGCACATTCTACACCTTCTAAAATATTCCTTTTAGAAAAATACACATCTATAAATAGTTTCTTGTGTTTAATACCTTTGTTGAAAGAAAGGATATTTAGAACCAAGGAAACTTTAGGAAGTAAGACACTAAGTTTATCTTAGTTGATAAAACTCATAGACAGTCAGACATGTTGCAAGCAGAGATTGAATGATTTAGATTTGTGGCTAAAGAAGGAAGGGAATTGCAAACTGCATGTTTGAAAGGCCTTTGTGTAAATGACAGCAACAGAGATAATATAGAAAGTGTTTGATTTATGGATTCAAGGGCCTGCCTTGAGCTTCCAAGCTTGAGAACAGAATCCACACTTGATTGAACCAGCTGGAGTGGCAGTGAACTCTACAAGTCAATGAAAGTGTTATCTACGATGCCTCGTTTCTCTTGCCTTTTAGTACATGGATGAAACCTTAGGGTGAGAGATGTGACTTTCATTTCCTGGGAGGATTTGGCAATGGGATTTTAGTTGTTAAAGTTTATGACAACCTGCTTCTTGTGGATTTTGCAGCCAAAAGAATGGATAAGGCTGGACAATGATGGCAGGAAATGGAAGACCATTTTAAAATTGCCAAATATGAAACATAAATTACTCAGGAAAGACTAAGTATTTATTAGTTTGGCAATTTTTTTTTCAATAGATTTTGGCAGAGTTATAAAGAGATTACTTTCTAATAGGCACAATTCTGAATTTAGAAAATATTGTTAGCATGTTTTGGATCTTTCTTACAGGATTCTACTGACAAACTCAAGTGTTATTAGAGGCTTCCTTCTGACAGATATCACAAACATTTTAAATCCTTTTCCTATGTTTTTAATCAATATTTTGTGGTTTCTGCTTTTCTATGTGTGACAGAACATTTCAGTAACCAAATTCTTCAGGATTTTATGTCATCTTTCCTCAGCTTCTACATTTTCATTTTCCCCCAAATCATTTCTCATGTTTCCTAAAATCAACAATGATTTACTACATACTAGTTAAATATCTTTAACACATATTCTGAAATCATGTTAGGAACATTTATTTCTTACATTGCCCCAGGAAAGTTTTAAAAATTATCAGAAATATAACTCTACTGACTTCTAGATTCTACTCACTTCCAAGTAGCTCTCTTAAAGAATCCTTTGTCTTAATTTTGGACCAAAAGGATAAAGTGAGCTTTTAGAATCTAATTCCTAGCTTCTAATAGATCTGGAGAGCCTGAGTGTGACCCAGAAGCTAAGATTTGTAACAAGTAAATTGGATACCAAAGCACAGGTAGTCAGGGCTCTTCATTTTAGTGCATAATGGTTTCAGTGTCAATTCTGGAATGTTCTAACTTAGTGAGTTGTGGGTATTTTTTGAAATACTATTTTTGAGTTTGAATATCTCCACTTAGTCTTTTCTTTGTTTCTTTCACAGCCCTGTATTTATTTTGATCTTAACTGACAACTTAAATAGTATGAAAATATTAATATATCTCAAAAAGGAAGATTATAAATGGATAAAATAGAACGATATGACTTGTTTACATTGAATTTTTAATATACCCTGAGATGCTTGATTGAGATTTTAAAGTAGGTTAAATAGATTAAGTGAAATCCTCTGTAAACTAATTTGACTGAATGCTGGGGTATTTTTACACGTTGCATTTGATGTGTTTGAGACAGAAAGTGACTATTGTTAAGTCAAAGAGGCCAGGTATATGTCCTAACTTCTAACAACCTTCCGAGGAGCTCTCTATTTGGGTATAATATTGGAATGGAACCTGAAAAGTTCCAGTTTGCTATATAAAAACAGTGATGTGTTCCAGAAAATTTGAAGTTCTGTAACATCACATTGATAACACAGTTTTCATCTCCTAGGGAAATGAAAAAAAAAAAAAAAGACACAATTCTAAGTCAACCCAGACTTTTTTCATGCACCTTTCTTGCTTCATTTTTTTGTTACTTTTACTTATAATTTATCAACATTTAACAAAATAATTCAGTTACAGTTCATTTATAGATTATTGCACAAGTGAGCCCAAATTGTACTTCAATAACTGTATTTTGTTATTTATTGTGAACTTTACAGTATGATCGTATTGCATATTGTATATGACCAATATTGGGCAATCCTCCAATGTTCTGCATTAGAAATATTCTCCTTCCCCTCCCCCCATGCAGACTGACTGGTGTATTCAGACCACACAGTGAACACCCAGAATCCCAATGAGCTTCAGAGAAACAATAGCATTTGTGATTAATACTCATAACTTTTGTGATTTTAGAAGGGGTTCTGGTTAACGACTCTCAAGATTGCCCACACTGCTTCTCAGCCAGGCTGTTTAATTTGTCTTACAGTAGGGAGAACTTCAGGCACATGGATTTTTGAAATGTCAGGTCAGGGCTCCAGAGTAAGACTGAAATGAAACTGGATGCCTCTTCCCAATTTTAAAAAAAGCAGACACTGTCACATCTATCTGATTATAACCATGGTTTGGCTCACATTCACGAAGGTGTTATGGTCTTCACGTCTTGATCAAAAGAAAGTCAGGTCATAGGATAGGATAAGCAAATGACCAGGAGGTGTGGTAGAATGGCATAGGACACACTCACCTTATTACAAGCCTCTGATTGCCAGCCACTTCACACATCAGAATGAAAATTGCACGAGGGCAAAGTAATGCATTTATTATTATGTTAGAAATTCTCTTTATTGTCTAATCAAGCACCTGGATAAAACCTTCTTGATATAAATTTATATTTAATTGGCTCCAGTTTTTCAGATAATTCACATTATCCACAACAACACTTAAAATTTCTTAAATACTTGATGCAGAATAGATGCTGTGTTACCATTTTTAAATATTAGCTATGTAACATTGAGCTTTTTCTATCTTTATATATTTTTTCTTATCACATTATAAGACTATAAATCATAAAAATAACATGAACTATAGATAAGAGAATCATTAGCATCAAGATAACACAAACACACACACACTCCTCAATGGTTGACACATTTCTACCGTTTTTGGTGGAATTTTTTCTCTGTGTGTATGGAGTAGTGTAGTGTGGTGTGTGTGTGTGTGTGTGTGTGTGTGTGTGTGTGTGTGTGTTTGTTTGATTGTGTGCATGTATGTGCAGATGCATGCAGTGTCTTCCTTTATTGCTGTCTGCCTTATATCCTTGAGACAGAATCTCTCACGGAGACTTCAAATGCCAATTTCAGTTAGACTGGATGACCAGTGAGACCCAAGAATTTTCTTGTCCCAACTCCGCTCACTCCTTCACTGGGTTACAGGTGTGCAAGGCCATGCCTGGCTTTTTATATAGGTACTTGGCATTGAACTCATGTCTCATGTTTGTAAATAAACACTGTTCTCTTCTGAGCCATCGCCCCAAACTCTCCCAACTGTTTTTGCGTGTTTTTCCCAAGTAGTATATATATTACTTGCATATATTGATGAATTTTATAGAGAGATTTGCACAAAAGTATATAATGTGCTTTGATCATATTCACCCTTCATTCATTCTACTTTCCCCTCTCCTTTCCCACTCATCTACGTCATTTCCCTTCTAGCTTCTGTTTTCATGTCATGCATAGAGGAATAAATAGACAGTAAACACACACACACATATATATGGCAGAACACACGCACGCATATATATATGTAATAGAACACACACATATATGTATATGTATATTAGATTGTTGATAGATAATAGATAGATAGATAGATAGATAGATAGATAGATAGATAGATAGAAACAAATAACAGTCATGCTACTGGTCATAAGGAGGAGGATACAGTGTTGTCTGTAGTCCAGGCAACTTTGCTGAAAAATAGTCACCTTAAACTTGTGTAAAAAGAGTAAAGCAACCATGCTTTACTATCTATCTATCTATCTATCTATCTATCTATCTATCTATCTATCATCTATCTATCTATCTATCTATCTATATCTATCTATCTATTTAAGTATAGAAATAAATGCATAGATTTAAGGTATCTTTAAATTTAAAAAGTATGCTCACTTTGAGCTCAGTTGTGAGTTATGAAGTTATTGAATTATTATGATAAAATATACACTGACTTCTGCATCTCTCTTGATATTAGTATAAATACCAGCTAAGCTCATTGGCTTTGTTGGAAATTAAGACTGACGGACAAACCACTGGTGCAGTCTGGAGAGTTGACTACATCTGTACAGTCACAGTAGAGACACACTTGCAAAGAGCCCAAGCTGCCATATGCCATTTCTGGCTTGGGTATGTGAGCAGCAGGTTTAACAAATGCTAAAAATGGAGTGAGACTTTTGACGGAAAAGCCCCTGTGAGTTGTATTTTGAGGGATCCCCACACAGTTACAGGTTTTTCCTCCAGACTTTTTACCATAGTTTCAAAATAGGATGAGAGAAAATGTCTCAAAAGGAAATATATTGAGAGAGAAATAAGCAGCCACTGTGAAACCTGCCCACTCTGAACAAAGGCCTACCTGGCTCCCTGGAATGTATTTCACCACAGTGTAATCTGAAAACTTTTTCCAAGTACAATAAACTTGCTGAATCTAGACTTCTTGTCTCAATTTATGAAACATAAGTAAATAAAATCCTTTGACAACCAGGAAGGCTTTGAAGAAATATTCTGTGAAAATTGTAACCTGGAAATAAAGGGCCAAGCAGCATAAAGAAAAAGAAAATCTAGGCGTGAGAAGCAAGTAAACAAGTGTTTCTAAGAACATCCCCAAGCAGGTCAATAAATAGATGAGAATTTGTGTAGAGAATGATATAATACCTCCGTCTCCCATAACACTACCTCAGTGAAAGCATTAACCAATAACATGTTTGTCACAACTACAAGACACAGGATGTCTGAGGATAGAAAAATAACATAAAAACTCTATACCCAAGGGTGGGGGGAGAAGAACACAGGTCCCTAAGAGCAATTGGAAGTTGCTGTGGCCTAACAGTGTAAGAAACGTTAAACACATCCCCAGGTTTATCAAGATTAATATAAAGTCTAACCCTCAAAGTCTTTATATCTGAATAAAAATGGTAATTTTGACCAAAATTACAAAGCACCCAAAAACCTCTGAGATGATATCTGAAGCAGCACAGCTGTCGTCTACACTACTAGGTGCCGAGCGATGTGTGAAATTGAAGAAGGCTATGTTGACTTCTAGTAACTATGAGTATGCAAATGTTTGCAACAGAAAAGAGGGCAGTGTGAACATGTGAGAAAGGTAAATTATAGATATCAAAGCAAATAATAGAAATGAGTACCATCGTCATTAGACTGAACAAGTTGAGTCAAGCATCATCAAAATTGAAGATAGGTTGATAAACCTTTTCAAACATGACATGAAATGCTTGCTGGGGTTTGAGATTGGAGAGAAGTTCAAAAGAAATGCAGGGAGAGATAAAGGGAGATATCACTATGGTAAACCTCCTGTATGATGCTCTAACAGGAAATGCAGCACTTTATATGATGTGTGGAGCTAATAAGAAATGATCTCAGAAGCTGAGAGGTAGCAGAATGCAAACTCAAATGTGACATAAATATGTAACAGGATTTCAGATGGAAGAAATACATTAATAAAAGCAAAGGATGAGGGAATCAGTAATCTGAGTGACCTTGAAAATGAGGATCTTTCCAAATCAAGGTACTCTGCAGATATCGACCTTTCCTCTTTACCCCCTCTGATAGGTGTACAGGAAGATGTCATAATGAAACCCATCACACTGCACAATAAGATGGATGGTAGAGGAAACTACAGAAGCCCCATACTTTAGTTAGATTCGTAACTCAGATAACAGCTTATTTGTCTAATGAAATTGAATAATTAGGTAAATGAATCTTGAATGGTTAAAGCCAAGAGGGTAAGTATGGAAATATTGATGATATTATGAAATATGGTTGGAGATATAAGCATGAACTAATTTATCTTAATCTAGATGCAGATGATTTCACATAGAAATATTTATAAAAATTTTTTATATTCAAGAGTTGGTATACACACACACACACACACACACACACACACACACAGAGACTTCTTTCCTTGTCATCTGAAGGGACTAGAAGCAAGTACACACCTGTAGCTATGGAAGCAACTGTTAACAACATTTTAGCATTTGAGAATTTACAGTTTTTAAATAATACATCAATGAATATTTGCAAAATTAAAATTAAGGATTGAGTATAGATTGAGGCAGGAAATAAATAAGACAATTCTAGTACACTTTCTTAATGCATATTGTAAAGATGTCCTAAAAAACAGATCCGTGTCCAAAATATACTTACTCGGACATAAGGCCTAATTGAGAGTCCTCAATGTCTAAAACATTTTAGACATTGTCTAAATTACAAATACTAATAATACTAATTTCTATTCATTTACCAAAGTATAAAATAAGTCCTAAATAAGTGATATTTATTTTTTATCTCAT
The DNA here is from genome assembly GCA_004024765.1 of Zapus hudsonius. Taxonomy (NCBI): domain Eukaryota; kingdom Metazoa; phylum Chordata; class Mammalia; order Rodentia; family Dipodidae; genus Zapus; species Zapus hudsonius. The sequence goes on from PVHP010015553.1 coordinate 9,611, forward strand.
AAGCCTCGTGAAATTAAAAATAAATAACAAATAAATGGTAAGAAGAAAGAAAACTCCCGTAGAGATTCCATGCCTTGTTGACAAGGACTTCCTTCTAAAGACTATCACTTGAAAAGGGGGTAAATGAGAACAGCTGGGGTAGAAAAACTTTATATGAATTCATCCTAACTTGGCTGACAAGTCAACATGATAGCACATATTCTTGCTATTGTGTATTGTAGTTGACACTATATTACCTCCCACCCCACCTCAAGTCATTATTCTGCATAGCCTTGTTGAAAACCCCAGACAAAACTCTATCTAGGAACATTCCACAAACTGCCTACCTGGTACCTCTCAGAGCTGTCAGAATCACTTAAAAATTAAATCTGAGCATTTGTTCCAGCACAAAAATATCCAAGAAAACATGGTATTTAAATATAATGTGACCTTCCAGATAGACTCCTGGAACAATGACTGGATGTTAGAGATAGGGGCAGAGGTGAACATGTGTCAAAGTAGCTGACTTTTTTTAAAAAAAAATATTTTATTATTTATTTGAGAGAGAGAGAGAGAGAGAGAGGAAAGAGAGAATGGGCACACCCGGGCTTCCATCCACTGCAAATGAACTCCAGATGCATGCACCCTCTTGTGCATCTGGCTTTTATGTGGGCACTAGGGACTCAAACTCAGGTCCTTCTGCATTGCAGGCAAACGCCTTAACCGCTAAGCCATCTCTTCAGCCCAGTAGCTGACTTTTTTGACCACTCCACTGCACCTTAGTGATGAACAATGTTAGTAAGAAGGGACATTGAACAAGGTGTAGCAGAGTTTTGTGGATCAACTTTACTTAGTCCCAGTAACAACAACACTGCGTGATCAATATAATATTCTAACAATATGCATAATACGTTTGGTGTATGTGTTTTAAATATATGTATGTGTTTAAGTATGAATATGTGTATACTCTCAAGAATTTTGGTTTTTTATCAAAGATCTATACATTTTATTTAAAAACTGAGATCTATGTCCCACCTTAATAAATCCACAGTAAGTCAGATACCTGGGAAAGGATGATGGAGACAGAACACTGAAGTCACCCAACACAATCCAAAGCAGAAATCCAGAGATTCTTAAGAACTCAACAGTAAAGCAGACCTAAACCTAATGCACCATGACTCAGGGATCTGAGCGGATGAGGGGATGGAAAGATTGTAAGATCCATGGTGAGGAGAATATCCAGAGCCATCACCCCTCCCCAGCAACAACACTCAAAGAAAAAAAAAACTGTCTACCACTAGTACAATCCATAATCCCCAACAAGCCCACTAAGGAGGGCCTTCAGTGGGATGGGGACACGGAGGATGGAAATGGGGTACCATCAGAAGATTTGCTCATGCAATGTATCTAATTATTGACAGTAAATATGAAAAAGTGAAAAAATATTTGGACATTTGGTGAGTTGTACTTCTTTATTGTGTTGCAATTCTCTCCAAATTATGAAATTTCTTCCTGGAGATCAGAAAGGGACTCTTACAATTTATGAAGTAGACAAGACATACACTTCTTAGGAAGCCCCTGAAATTTAAGAAGATTCACAAGGAAGGCCCCTCTTGGAAGATCTATAAGTGCTGGGGAAGGAACTCTGATTGCCCTAGGCGTCTGGTGGTCCTCAGTCACACTGGGTGAGCCTCCGGAGATGCTGATGCTTTAGATTCACCCCTCCTGGAACTCCTCCAGAAGACAATTAGGTCCAGTGGTTTCCCAAGCTGGACTTCAAGGAGATCATTTCTTCAGTCTGTCATCGGTGCCTTATCTGGAGAGAATAGATATTTACATGTCCCAGGAAAAGTTAACACAGCAGATTTCAGTGTTATCTAAGCTTTCATGTACTTTGTTAGTGATTTTAGGTGAATAACTGATTTGAAGTTAATTTGTTTCAAATTTGTGCAATTATCTGATAAAGAACTAATTTTAGATTGGGAAAATATTCTATTAGATGATAATTTAAAGTCTAAAGTATAAATCACTGATGTATCTAAATGAGTTTTATTTTAGGAGCAATTAATAGGTCAATCAAATAACTGAATGCAAACATAATTTACATTCAAATATTCTTCTACATAGTTGATTTCTGGCGTTCCTAGTCTACTGTCTACAACTGTTCTCTAGCTCTAAGATGATAAAATATTTGGTAATGAGCAATGTCTGGTATTAGAGCCATACTTGCTTATATAAATATTTAAAATATATGTAATGAGCTTCATCTTTATTTGTATATATTTGCGTATTTTAGACATTTTATAATGTTTAAAGTAAATAATTTTGTATTTAAAAACAGAAGAAAACTAACTGTACTACATCAAGAAAGCCTGCAACCTAACATGAAATGTATTATTAGAAAATTTTTAAATACTACCGAACATATAATTATCCCTTTGGCAGTATATACTCTCCATAGACTCCCAGCTTTCATCCACTTCTCTGATGTTAGTATGTGACCTGATCTACAACTGCAGATCTTTAAAGTACTGAATAGATTAGGTATATTGAACTTAGAGGGGTAAATATGCACAAGGGTATATAAAATATTTGTGAAAACTTTCTTTATCTATTAGATATAGATTTTTTTCTTCAAATTCAGAGAGGTGAAAACGAATTTTAAAGTTAGGTATTATAATACATGACGGTGGATATTCGAATATAAAAAATCACTTTGTACCCACAATCTTATGTCATTGACAACCTTTGAGGCAGTGGATTCACTGGCAATGTTTTCCAGGGAAATGACCACCTGTTGGTGATGAAAAGGCTTTATGACATGTGTTTTGAAGACATTAGATAGATTTAATATCTGATAATCATCTTCTAAAAATATGTGGAGTCCATTATTATTTAAAATCTTTGTTTCCTTTTCTAGGTTTCAATCATTATAGATTACCTATGTTCCTTTTTTACTCCTAAAAGTTTTGCTTTAGTTCATTAGAGCCCATGAGAGGAAGAAGGTTGACATTTCCTTAATCACTTTCATATTGTTTTAATAATATTATAACTTAAATATTATAGATTAAGGAATACACACTATGGTTATCTCACAGAAAAAAAATAAGACAAATAACAAGAGACTCAGACAAGCCTAATTAGAGCGTCACTAAGTAACCTTTCTTATATTAGAAAATGTGGGTTGAATATACTATAAACTCACCCCATCTTGCTAGCTAGGCTATCAAGGGTACAGATAATAAGGGAAAAAGAAAGGGAAAAGGTTAGAGAAGAGAGAAAGGGAAATGAAAAAAGAAAGAAAGAAAGAAAGAAAGAAAGAAAGAAAGAAAGAAAGAAAGAAAGAAAGAAAGAAAGAAAGAAAGAAAGAGAAAGGGAGAGAAAGGGAGAGAAAGGGAGAGAGAAAACTGAACTATGAGAGTAGCTGATTAGAGCAACAGAAAAAATTCTTACTGAGATTATTGCTGTAAGAAATGTTTAAAAAGCATTTTATTTATTTATTAGAGGTTGAGATAGAAATAGACACACACATGCAGAGAGAGAGAGAGAGAGAGAGAGAGAGAGAGAGAGAGAGAGAGAGAGAGAGAGAGAGAGAGAGAGAGAGAGAATGGGTGTGCCAGGTGCCCTGCCACTGCAAAAGAACTCCAAATGCATGGATCATTTTGTGCATCTGCTTTATGTAGGTGCTGAGTATTCATACCCAGGTCTGCAGGCTTTAAAATCAAGCTCCTTTAACTGCTGAACCATCCTCATGAAAAGGCACCCCAGTGGAGAGAAAGGTGGACTAGGAAGCATAGGGCTCATCCTACAGTTGAAGGAATGAAAGTTAGGTGAGCCCAGGTATATAGTAAAGGGCAGGGAAATGGTGGGATTTTAGGGGTGAAAAACACAAGGCAGATTTCCCCTTCTGCTTCTTGAGGTAACTCCATAGAGAGCCCTCTGCATAGGAAAGAAAGACCAAAGAATTCTTCCCAGGGCATGGAATAAAGGAGAGCCAGGAGGAGAGGCTGGTAGGACAGGAGAGACCATGCTTGAAGGGGAGAACCTCACAGGAGGGTGGATGAAGCCCTGACTGCATGTTCTTCAGAGATTGCAGTTCGCTGCATTGTATGAGCCTGTTGTGAGGAAGACTGTACTCCTGTGAGTCTTGGTATTCCTTTAAATGGAAAGAAAATAGCATGAAGAGGTTTCCCACCAGGAACGAGACGACTCTCCCAAGCAGTTTACAAAGTTAGCCTAGGGATGTAGATCAAAAGCAGGACCACATTAATTTTTCAAATCCTTTTTTCATTCCATTTTTTATTTAAAGATTATTTAACAGTGACATTCAGCTGGTTGGAATGCCATATGCTGTGAAAAGTCTATATGCACTTAAAATACAGTTGAAGCTTATTCACGGAGGCTGAAAAAAATAGAACAGAATGTGATATTGGCAGGAATCTAAAGATTTCCTGAATAGAAGTGTTCAAGGGTACACGTACAATTATATAATTTTAGATTTGGAAATGATCTGATGTTTTAAAGCCAACCTATTGATATAAAATGAGAGCACATATCCTTAAAAGTAGACTTTTAGAAGTTTTTCTATGCTTACACAACTCGTAATGGGGTAGCTGGAGCTAAAGACAAGGGTTGCTGGGTCACAAATCCAGAGCCATATCATTTAATATTATAGAAACAAAGCAAAATAATTTACCAGTACACTCATAAAGGTCCTTAATAGAAAGCTTAACCAGCTGGGCTCAATTCTCCAGTTTCCCCAAAAAGCCAGATGCCCAAGGTGGTCTATGCATCTGGAGTTTGTTTGCAGGGGGAGGGGTCTCTCGTTTTGCCATTCCCCTTTCTCTCTCTCTCTCTCTCTCTCTCTCTCTCTCTCTCTCTCTCTCTCTCCTCTTCTCTTCTTTTCTCTCTTTCCCTACAAATTAATGAATAAAGTATGTTAAACAGTTTCCCCGCATTACAAACAAGGCACAATTTCATTTCAAAAACAAAGAGTGAATTCAAATTTTAACTTGTATATTCACTTTCTCTGATGTCTATTAAACATATCTATAATAATAATAATATCGCCCCTATTTTTCCCTAATTTCAAGAAGATTCACAATGACATCTCTAAATTTTTTTACATATGCTACTTTTACACTGAACTACCACAGTTCTATTTGTTTTTTTTTTCAAGAAACTGATGATTTTTTATCTTTTTTTAAAATCTTTATTGTTCATAATGAGTTACATTGTTTAGTGGGCCAACCATGAGTTGTTATCCCCAATTCCCCATTGCCCCCCTTCCCCATCCCCAGTCAACTGGATATCTTCCGCTGTGGGCCATCTATATCAGTCTTTGTGGTAGGGGACCACGGATAGCTCATTCTTTAGCAGGGCTCTCATGACCCAAGTGTGTTCTTACTGAGGGTTGCCAAGTCTCTGATATTCTCTCCCACCAAGGCTCTCCTTTTCAAGAAATATTCTGTTTTTTTTATCTTGTTCATTTCAGTAAATTACATGTACCTTAGCATCCATAGAGCAAAAGTTGATTTGATTTCTCCCCCTCCACACATAAACATTATCTAAGTACTGAAATCATTTGAATGTAATGTTGACAAATAGCCAGTGAGTTCCATGCCAAGGACGGTGGGAGAAAGTTAATACAAACATTTTTCAGTAATGTTGGTGGCATAGGCAGAAGAAGGAAAGCCTGCTTTTTTTTTATTTCAAGTAGAATCCATGGACATGGATTTAGACAGTGCATATGAGAAACAATACAAAAATCATTGCTGAATTTATCCACATTCACCAAGTCAAGAACAAAGATAATGCTAGTCTAAATGTGTGTTAAGATGCTGACTTAAATTTTCTTACTTGTGTATATTCATTATACAGTGATGGATTTTCATTCAAGTTCATTAAGTAGTTACTAATTACATAGGCTTCCATATTCTTCCCTTTTCTCTTCTTTTCCACACATCCTGTTAGTTCCTTAACTTCTCACGAAGACCTTCCACTTTCATTGGCATATATATTGGTGTAATTGATTTAATGGGTATCACTATAAATGATATGGTATATTTGATTTCATGTGTATACCAATTCATTTTCTTTTTTCATTCATCTGTAGGTAGAATTCCAAGCAGAAAAATGGCTATTATGAAAAGTAGTGCTATAAACACAGATGTACAAATATTGCTGTGTATAAAGTATGTAATCTAAGTATAGCGGGGAATACTGCATAATGAAAAAGGAGAAACAGGAATGTAGAGATATTTGAAACAATGCTGAGAAAATTTCAAATCAATGAAAGACAACAAACTACAGTTTCAAAAAATTTAAGAATAGAGAGCCGGGCGTGGTGGCACACGCCTTTAATCCCAGCACTAGGGAGGCAGAGGTAGGAGGATCGCCATGAGTTCAAGGCCACCCTGAAACTATGTAGTGAATTACAGGTCAGCCTGGACTAGAGCAAGACCCTACCTCAAAAAACCAAAAAAAAAAGAAAAAAATTTAAGAATAGAAACAAAATAAATAACCCCAAATATCCGCATGTATTTAATTTTGAACATTTTTTAAAATTAAAAAGAAACAGAAAACAGCAAAAGAAACCAGCATGGGAGAATTAAATGCTACCTAAGGAAAGGAAATAAATTATATTAATCTTTTGTTTACAATTCTTCCAAAAAAGAATAGAGTGCACAAAATATTCAAATTACTGAAGGAAAATAATGACTAAAAATCATCCTTCTAAGTGAAAGAGAAAGACATTCCCATTTATAATAATGACTGAATTTGTAGCCAATGGAAATATCCTGTAAGAAATGAAAAAGTTGTGAAGAGTTAAAAAGAAAAGACATGCTAACAATCACATATCTCCATAACATAATGTGAGAACTATCAAGGATTTATTTTATATGCTAGTAATAGAAAATCATTTACCTATTGTTAATTTATCAAAGATTTTTTTCTAAATACCAATAGCAACAATATATTTGATTATTATAGATTACAGATTAGTAAAATGAGAGATATTTAAAAATAAATGAAAGGGGGAAGAATTAGAAACCCTTTATTTTATGCAATCTGTTCTAATCATGAAATGGGAAACATTTTACTGAAAACAGATGTAATAAATAGGCATTAGTCATAAATATATGCTGTAAACACAAAACTAAAGAATGAAAACTAAAATAAAAATGTTATGTATTTATTATACATCATATATAATTAAAAGTATATAATGATATCAATTAAGCATTTAAATTTTTATTATTTATCTTTATAAAATATTATGTTTAAAAATTCAATTTTACAGCTTTAAAAATCATTAATTGTATATTAAATTATTGTTCAATTCTTAATTGTCAGATTCAGGATGCAAAATATCAAAAAATAGTTGATATTAACAGGAGTGTCAAATTCTCTACAATCCTTACACTCATAGTAGCAGAGGAATGCTTATTTCTTTCACATTTAGGTCTAATAAGGTCATTCCAAGGAAGGAATACTGTGGAGCAATCTTTTTCATAAAGTTTGCAGTAAAATGTGAACAGATAGAATTCAACAGTGCACTAACATTATTACACCACATTATAGAGAGAGATATACTTTTTCCATGCATTCATGGATTGTTCAGGACTTGAAAACAGTAAGAAAACAATAATGCCTATGGCATTTACAAATTTAAGTGGAAAATGATCTGCTCTTATCAAAAGAAGACTTAATAGTTAATCTAGTAAATTTTATGGAATTGAGAAGTATCCAGAATATTTACAAAGAATATACCTGGGTATGTTTTGGGAGGCAGTTTCCAGAGATTAGATAAATGAAATCTTCTCTGAATATGGGAAGCCAAACCCCACAGACTTGGGCCCAGATTGAATAACAGGGAATAGCAGAAAGCTAATAGAGCCGGCTCTCTCTGCTATGTGATTGCTATGATCTGTTCTGCTGGGCTCCACAAAGCTTTCCCATGCATGATGCACTGAAATGTCTGTGTCGATGAGCAAAATCAATTCTTTCTTATTAAGTTGGTCAGGTGTTTTGTAATAGTCATGAGAAACAACTAGCAAATAATTGTAGCAGTTACTTTCTCTTTGCCAAGACAAAATGCCCATTCAGAATCACAGAAGAAAAGGGTTTATCTCAGCTTATATTTACAAGAGAAATTTTCATCATGGTGGGGAAGGCATAGGCAAGCAGATAGCCAGATGTCTCTTCTCTACTGCCACAGGGAGGATGAAGAGGGAGTGAGCACATGAGTGTGTCCACTGGAATTGAGTTATAATCCCCCATGACCTACCTTCTCCAGCAAGGTGCTACCTCAACAAGGTTCCACTAACTAACTATGAGTCTTCATTGCAAACACTAAAAACTGTGAGGGACAACGTTTGTTTAAATCACAGCATGATCAATATCAATTGTGTTTAAACAAACAGTATCAGTAATAGACATAAAGGAAATGTCTTATCTTGCTAAAGGATAGTACATAATACATATAACTGCATCATACTTAGTGATGGTTCCTGGAATTTCTCTATTTAAAAGATGCTCTTTTCACACATACACTTAAAAAGTATTTAACTTCATATTGAAAACTCTAGTTTTTGTAATAGTATATAAAAGGAAATGAAAAGTATGTAGATTGGTAAAGAAGTTATAAACTGCTTCTATTACAAAGATGACATTGATGTTTATGTGTAAATTTCAAAGAATCAATAAAATTCATGAACTTGATCGTTACTACAGCAAGCATTTAGTGTTGAATGTTAGTGTTCAAACTTAATGATTATCTCATGCACCAGAAAGAAAAGTTTGACATTTAAAACTGAAAACAAAATTGCATTTATAGAAGCATAGACAATTAAAATGCTTCCTAGTATATCAGAATATGTACATGATGGGCATAGGACAACCTCAGACCTCTTGTGAAATAGATCAAAAGAAAACTAAATATATGAAGATATATACTACAGTTGCAGTTAAGAAAATTTAGAAAGGCTAATTCTAAAGTTCTTCTCCATCTGTCTTACCAATAGAATAAGTTAAACCCTTATTTAAATCAGAATTTGCATATATTTATGTATTAGTCACAAATGAAATACTCAGCTTCTGAAAAGCACATATAAGTTCTACTCCATACAGAGATATTTCATGTGTGAAAGAAGCTATGGAATTCTCTAGAATATCCCATCATTCATTCTGTGGTGGACTAGATGTCAATCAATACAGTTGTATGCTACCAGTGAGCAGGCAAGTGGGGCCTTCTGCCAGACATGAGCTAGTTACAGATATCCAGATGGCAGAAGGTGGCCCTTAGTTTTCTGAAATTCATAATTGGGCTTTCATCTGAGGACTGCCTGGAGGGAGGCTGTATCTTCATGTGTTAGACCTTTTTAACCTTTCGTACAATGTATAGTTCTTACACGGTTGACCTTTGCTTCTTAGGGTAATGCTAGGTCCAAATTGAGTGTTTTCTTTGAGATGAATGTGAGGCATTCTGTAGGAGTAGCCACTAGCAGATCACTACATGTCCAAGATCTATGTAGCCTCAACTGGAGAGATGAGCCAGATGACAGGGTCTGCTGCAGAGAATGTTGATAGAGGGCAATGACTGCAAGCTGAAGGAAGTATAAATCTGTAAGAACAACAGCTGGTAATATGTCACAAGATTAAAGATGCATACTGCCCCATTTCGCAGTTCTCCTGGTGGGTTGTGAGGAATGGAGAAACGTTCCACTGTGAAGCACACATCATTGGAAGCGCTTCATTTTTAACATAAAAATTAAAGCAATATGAGTCAGCAGGGACACTGACAAAACAGAGTTGCAAATACCAGCAAGAATGCTCAGCACTAACATCACATTTAGATTTTCCGCAGGTTATATAAGCTATGCAACTTAATGAACCATTTCTCTACTAATGTAGAATAAGCACTCTAGGGATGAGAGATGGCTCAGCAGTCAAGGCACTTGCCTGGAAAGCCTAATGACTTGAGTTCGATTCTTCAGTACCCACGTAATGTCAAATACACAGTAGTGTTTGCATCTGGAGTTTTTTGCAGCTAATGGAGCCCCTGGTGCACATATTCTCTGTATCTCTCTCTCCCTCCCCCTCTCTCTCTGATTTCAAATAAATTAATAAAATATTTTTTTAAAATGTGTACTCTATTGCAATTCATTTTCATTCACTTGTAAGGATAAAAGCAAACATGCAATATATGCAATATGCAAAATATTTAACAAGTTCAATGCAATTAAAATATTTCTATAATTGCAACTAAGTTACCTCCCTTCCTCATTCTTTCCTTTTCTGCTTCTATTCTCTGTTTTTTTTTTCATTTTTTCTTCTTCCTTTTCTGCCTCTCTTATTTGCTAATTTACTTCTCATTTAATATTTGTACAAAGTTCAGCCTTGGTTATACATTATGCATGGTGTTCATATTAACAATATATAAAAAACTCCAAAAATTATCATGAAAAAAAAGCTGCCAATCAATAAATAAGCTCATGAAATAAGCAAACAGTTCTCAAAGACTAAAACAGAAATATTCTTGAAAATGTTCAATAACTTACTCTGTTAGCAAAATGTAAATTAAAACTCCATTGAGAGCAATGGCAATCATCAAGAAAGCAAATGACAATAAATGTTGGCAGAGTTTGTGGGTAATTGGGACCCTGAATCACTGCTAGTGGGAGTGTAAACTCCTGCAGACATTATGGAAATCAGTGCTTTTTCTCAAAAAACTAAAGAAAATCATTACTATATGATTCAATGACAACACTCCTGTGAAAATGTCCAAATGACTCTCCACTCTTCTACAGAGGACACTTGAAACTTGCAAATAGAAGAGAGAATGTGGCAGGGGAGGAGATTTTGGGGGAAGGTGCTCAAAGAGGGAAAAGGAAACAAAGCAGTTTGTCTGAAAAACAGTCCTAAAGAAACTGAAGTGTAAGTATGCTACTAAAATATTTAATAAAAAAAATAAATAATTGATAAAGGAGACTAGCATGGGCTACAGAATTTGGAGGATTGCTGTGAGTTTGAGGCCACAATGAGACTACATAGTGAGTTCCAGGTCAGCCTGGGCTAGAGCGATACCCTAACATGAAAAACCCAAGAAATAATAATAATAAGAATAATAATAATAAATTAAAAGAGACATATACATTTAAAAATTTTCACATCTGTCTATCTATCATCTATTAATCTATATAATTTTTATATCACATTCTCAAAAGCTCTTCTGAATCATTCTTAGCTGTGTCTCAGTATCTAAAATTTTCCTATAATAATTCTGATCTTGGGATTGGGGCTTTGTTTAAAATTAGATATAAAACTTAACACACAATGTAGATTAATGTGGATTTATCCCATAGCTAGTTCATAAGAAGCATGTTATAATGTGTATAAATAGCACAATGCTTGGCCTCAGATTCAATGCCTTGATGAAGATAGCTCATGCTATCATTTTACTATGATCACAATGGTGATAACTAGAGTAACCATCATTGCTGCATAAGAACTTTAAAACTGACTGTTTCCATTTTTATCAAACACCTGCTTTGCCTAACTTTCTGTATCACCACTTGCTTTCTTGTTGTTGGGGCAAAATACTTGTTCTGCAGCAGGTTAAGGAAGGAAGGGGTTTATTTCTGTCGTATAGACTCAAGGAGAAGTTTCATTGTTGCATGGAAGGCATGGCTGAAGCAGGATGATGACTCACATCGTCATACCAGCAGGGAGAAAGAAGAACAAGACCCATGAATACAATCGGGATTCAGCTTTAACTTCTCAAGCACCCCCACCCCCACCCCCAGTAATACAATTCCTCCAATATGACTCCAGCCCCTAAAATTTCCACAACCTTACCATCAGGGGATTAAGTATTCAAACAGAGAAGTCTCTGGAGGACATTTTGTTTTCAAATTGTAATACTCTTAATCACTCATTTGTAAAATAAGAATAGCAATACTAAATAGTGGGGATTTTGTGTTGATCACTAACCATTATTTCTATTTCTTGTTATATTACTTATACTTTGGAGTTATTGCTATATTTCATGTCAACATGTACCATGCCTCACAAAGATACTATAATCATTTGCTTAAATTATTTTAAATGGTAAACTCATTATAGTGTGCATTCAATTTTATAAATTTCTTTAAAATTTTTAATAAAATATGTTTATTGAAGATCACTTATTTATTACCTTAAAATTTGATAACACATTTAACATACTACAGACCCTGGAAGTAAGCTTTAAGAATTCCTAAAACGTTTGCTGTTTAATTCAAAGCTGATTTTTTTTGAGGTATACCAACCTGAACAGACTTTATGATTGCATTGGCAACCAGTTTGCTCCCCTGACATTTTGCTATTTCAGTAAAAGACACAAAATGTGATTTCTCATAACCAGTGAGTGAATCTTGAAAGGGCAAAGTTCTAAAAAAGAAAATTTTGGAAATAAATCTATTCCAATAAAATATTAATCAAGGGATTTCTTTGAAATAAAATATTTTGTAGAAGCAGATATAAAATTGCTTTAACCTTTCACACACAATATAGGGTAAGTATTCACATTTTCATCAATAAAATGCCTCAACTGGATTAGATATTATTGCTCAGACAGGGGAATAAAATTCAGCTAATGTTTTTAGGTCTAGCTCCAAAATTCTCAATGCAAGGTTACAGTTAATAGCCATGTGCAGAGTATTATTTTATTGATATAGAATAAGAGACAGATTTCTAGCACAGATAGTGAGAAAGAAAATTAATACTATTAACATAATATCAATTTAAAAATACATGTTATGATATTTCATTGTAGTTAATAGTAAATGTTCAGTGAAATTGTATGTCCTATTTGCAATAGTAATTATATAGTTATGAATATAAACCACCATAAAGTTCTACTCTGACCACAGATCAATTCATTTGCTCTATCCTATTTATTAAAAAATATTAGCATAACAAATTAAAATGTGAGAAATTTACATCATTTACTATCATCCTTATTGTAACTTAAAAAGAACAATATAAAAATAGTGAAAATAAGAAATAAGGTCTTTAAATTTTAATAATAAGAATAAAATATTAAGTCTAAGCATTTAAAATATTAATATTCATGAATTTTATTAATCATAAGAATTTTCAATACAGATTTATATTATCAAATATACTATTATTGACATTACTAATAATACTATTGTTTTCTTTTTTTTTTAAACATTTTATTTATTCATTTTCAAGGAGAGAGAGAGAGAGAGAGAGAGAGAGAGAGAGAGAGAGAGAGAGAGAGAGAACCAAGGCCACCATCTTGTGGGTCTGGTTTTTATATGGGTCCTGGGGAATTGAACCCGGGGCCTTAGGCATTAGAGGGAAGTCCCTTAACCGCTGAGCCATCTCTCCAGCCCCAATACTATTGTTTTCTTAGTGTATTTTTTGTCTTTCTGGATTTGTTTTACTTCTATATATTCCCTTCTTGTAACTAATATATAATAAACTTCAGCTTCAATTTATCCAATAAAAACTTTACATTTATAGCAGAATTTCTTTTTTAACATTTTATTATTAATAAGTTTATGCACTGTGTTGTAAAATCTTGTGACTGTGTCCCCGTTTCCTTTCTCTCTGTTCCCTACCCACTGGGGAACTTCCTCAGTGTCCATTCTGAATCTGTCCATAGGATAGGGGGTATGAACTTTCTACATAATTGCAAGGTGTGTATGTGTCTCTCTTTGTGTGTATGCGTATGTGTGTGTGTATGTATGTGTGCTGAGTTGCAACATGTCTATGATCAAATACAGTTTTTGTGGTTGATCTGGGGATAATTGCATGACTTATTTTTATCACTTGAGGAGAACTTTACTATGAGTGGTAAACTGAAGAATTTCTTTCTCATAATCTTGACATCTTCAAGTCAATGTAAATAACACAAGTAGAAATGGAAATATTTGAATTAAAAATATATTGCTTTATAGTCCCATTAATTTAGACTGGGTGTCTAAAGTTATTCATTGTCAAAAGTTAAAAGGCCAATAATTTTTATTATAATATCACATCCTATTTTAATCAGATTTAAATTTCTCTAGTGATGTTCTCTGTTATAACAAATACTTAAGTATATAAATAAATAAATGGTGTACATGGGAAATCAGTTTCTTCTTACCTAATTGTTAGCCACAAGAGAGATTACACAAATAACACTTGCTTACTCATCAAATATTTGGTTTTGATCTTAAAACTCTTTAGTTCTAAAAGAATAAATAATAAAACATTGACTTGAAGAGCCTGCAGATAGGTATTGGGAGGAGTACAAGTGTATTTCAGATTAGTTCTCATGAATTCTATGAATATTATCTAAGACTAGAAAATCAAATTAATATTTCAATTCATAAATGCTTCTGTGAATAAACAGACACAGTTTAAAAGAAGAAATATAAATAGTCAATGAATACATTTGAAATATTAGGTATCTTTAGCCAACATTGAGGTCAGACATGATACATGCCTGCAGTCAAATACTGCTGGTGGAAGTTTTATGGCTAGACTGAAATCTATGGTAGATCCTGACAAACCAACCAAAGTAACGAAAGAAAAATTCCAGAGATTCCATACTATCTCACTCAGAGTGGTCATCATCAAATAAAACAAATAAGTGAACAAACAAACAAAAAAATAATTATAATATACCCTTTCGTAGAAATGTAAATTAGTCCACCCACCTCAGAAATCAATTTTGAAAATCCTAAAAGTTGTAAGAGAGCACTATATTTGATCCAGTTTCATCTGTCCTGTGAGTGTTACAGAAAGAATAAAGGCTTAGTGTAGAGGTAGCTGCTTAGCCATGTTTGTCTAGATTCATCCCTGAAAGACATGTGGGAATCGTTTACCTGTGGTGACAAGAATGTCTTCTTGCCAGACAGAGCAGAATGGACAGACCAAAGGACAATTACATAAGAACCAATTTTGTGAATCAATGAGTTTATTGTGGTTACCTGCAGAGCAGGGTAAAGGGTTGCTTATTGGAGCAATAGATGCTTCAAACTCAGCAACACCACAAGATGTCTCCTCCCATCCTGGATGACAATCTGCCCATAGCTGCTGCAAATCCAAGGCAGCTGTGTCACCAAAAAGCTCACTTCAGCCTGGGTGCTGTGGTAGTCTCATCCCGAGGTGGTCTTTTAGAGTACCTCTTAAGAAAAAGAAAAGAAGCAGGGTCAAGGGAGAGCAGAGGAGAAGAGCTATAGGCAATGAAGATAAATCAACTCAAATCAAATCACAGTAGGTGAATGTATTAAGGTGGAAATGGCACAATTATTATATATAATTAATATGTGGTACTAATAAAAATAGCTTCACCATAACCTCTGAAAATAAAAGTAATAATATTTAAAAAAAGCATAGGAGAAAATTCCAAAACTGTACATATCCAAAGTTTAAATATTACCCAAAACACAATCAACAAAATTAAAAATAGACAAAGGCTTCACATAAACAAAACCTTCTGTTATAGTTACCTTCTCATGGCTGGCACAAAGCACCCAACCAAAATGAAGCTTTCAGGAGTAAAGGTTTATTCTGGATTACAGATTCAAAGGGGGAGCTCCATGATTATGAGCAGAGGTGGACATCACCTTCTGGCCTACCTCAGATGGACAAGAGCAGCAGGGGAATGATCCAAACACTGTCCTGGGGAAGCTGGCTGTAATACACATCAGCACGCCCCCAACACCATGCCTCCTCCAGCAAGGATCCCACTTCCAAATGCAACCAGCTGTGGACTAAGCATTCAGATCACATGAGTTTATGGGGTGGGGCACCTAATTCAAACAACTCCGCTGATAATAATGGAGTGCAGAGACAATCCTTGGTTTGGGAACAAAAAATATTTAAAGTGTTTGAAAATCATATGTATTTGTAAAATTTCCAAAATACCTAATTAACTACAACAGATAGATGACTAGAAAACAAATATAAAAATGGAGAAATAACTTTAAGAGATTTTGAAGAAATACAAATGTCCAATATGCATGTTAATAAAGAAAACTTATCACCATCAGTTGTGACAGTTTAATTCAATTGTAATTAGGAATCAAACAACAGACATTCCAGGAAGGATTGGTGGAGGACTGATGTTCTTATCCCAGAGTAGGTGGTCGTTATGGTATCAGGCTATATATAGTGAAACTTCAGGAGCATACAGTGCCTTTTGTCTGGCTGCTTGTGCTATTAGGTATAGGAATCTCCCTGCTAGTGAAAGCCATTAACAGACACATAGGAATCCAGCTTCATCAGCCTTCAACTGTACTAAGACCAGTGCTTTCAGAAATCCTCCAGGTTCAGGGCCACTCTAGGGCTGCTGAGGCATCCAACCTTGTGGACTGAAGAGATACAGGGTTCTCCTATTCCCCAGCCTGTAGACAGATATTGTTGGCCTGCCCACCCTGCACATGTAAGCTAAACTTATAAAGCCCTTTTACAATACATATGCATTCTATTGATCTTTTCCTTTTGGAGAAGCATAATACACCAATCAGAAAAAATGCAAATTAAAACTTCAGTTTCATATCACAGTTTTAATTTTTTTATAAGGGCTCTTATCAAAAAGAAGAAAAGGAGTTAGGCAAGAATTTGAAAAAAATGGAACTTGAAAAGTGTGAGCAATATAAAATCACTGAGGCATTAAAGGAAACAGAATGCTGGTCTCTAAGCAAAACCAAAATAGAACCACCCTATGATCCAGCAATCTGTACTTCCTTGTGCTTTGCAGCTTCATTCACCACAGTCCAGGTAAGGCATTCACCAAAATGTAAATCATACCTCAGTAACCAAACCTCAGTAACTGATTCCAATAAACTGTGGACCCCATGAACTCTTTTTTTTAAAAATTTTTAAAAATATTTTATTTATTCATTTTCAAGCAGAGATGAGAGAAAGAGAGAGAGAGAGAGAGAGAGAGAGAGAGAGAGAGAGAGAGAGAGAGAGAGAGAGAGAGCACCAGGGCCACCACCTTGTGGGTCTGGTTTATGTGGGTCCTGGGGAATTGAACCTGGGGCCTTGGGCACTGGAGGCAAGTGCCCCAACCGCTGAGCCATCTCTCCAGCCCCCCATAAACTCTTTTGACCTCATGAAATTATGATCAATTTGAAGAGGTTTTGCTGGCTAGTAACACCATAGTTGGCCTTAGTGTCACAGTGCAATGTGTAAGTCTTGTGATTGTGATGGACAGACCCTCTGGCTAGTTATATAAGAATGAGTGATACAGAGTGCTCATACTTGACAGTAATGATGAATTACTGCACAGTACACATTTGTTATATTATGACACAGTTAGTGCCTAGTAATAAAAAGTAAGGCATAAGAACAGTCTCAGGAAGGAATTTCAGAAGTCTTGAAAATTTTACATTAAAATATTCTGATTGTTGATATATTTTATTGACATTAGAGAATAAATAAAAATTAATATATCATACATATAATTACTATGTGCTAATAAAATCATGAAAATGGAAAGAAACTAATTACATATATATGTTGATCATTTCACATATTTTACTGATGTCTTTATGCTTTAATTTTTGTGGTTTGACAATACATGTAATTTGTCTTTCTAGAAGAATGACTGAAAGGAAGATCTATAGACGTTCACCGTAGGTCAGGCATAGATAGATAGTTTATAAGGTTAGAATTGAAAATGCAGAGCCAAAAGACTTTTTAGTTCAGTCTTTCTTTTATCAGGTTTTCTTTAGAGCAGTGAGCTGCTTGCTGCAATGATTTGCTCAGTATTGA